>OOFE01029919.1:13888-44265 GCA_900323365.1 Monocentris japonica | reverse complement strand
CACACAGTAGGGGACCTCATATAATTTTAATTACAATTACAATAACACCAGCACTGTCCCTCTTATTTTTCACTTACAGACTACGCTCTTAGCCTGTGGGTTGAAATGTATCCTGGACATTACTAAGCTGTAAATTTTGCAAATATCATGGCAGGTGGGCTGTATGCCACAGCACAATATCAACGGATTTGGCTAGACATGAATGTCACTGTTCCTAGCTGCAAAAGGTGGAACATTATGCATTTGCAATCCAGATGGGACTGACATTTCAGAGACAGAGAGAGAGAGAGAGAGAGAGAGAGAGAGAGAGAGAGAGAGAACTGTAATTTCAGCCCAGTCAGGGCCAATAGAAAGAGTGAGCATTTAACCTCAGCTCAAACGGCAGGCCATGCATACTACAGCATCAAAGCACCCACCACCTGAGCATGCCACCAGCCAGAGGCAATGCAGACGACCGTTACCTTGACACAAACACACACACACACACACACACACACACACACACACACACACATACACACAAAAAACAAATCTAGATCCTAGAATAAAAACTGCAGGGCTATGACCACAAATCATACAGTCCAGTTATGACTCTTGGTTTTCCAATCTGGGACTTTTAAAGTGGCTGAGCAGCTGCCTGTGACGGGGAGAAGGGCCTAGTGGAAAAACTGAAATCATTGGGCCTAGCAGCCAGCAGACGAGCGCAGGGCTGGAGGGACTGCTTGTGGAGGAAAAATATACACACTGACACCATTTTAGAAATTTTGTAAATGTCAAACAAGAAAGAATTGTCTGCATTTTTTTCTTTGGAAGACAAAGATTTCTATCAGTTTATCATAATGATGTAGATTTGTAGATAGATTCAATCAAATAACTGCAATAATTATTTTGCCAATTCTGCCAGTAATGCTTATTAGTAGTAGCCACTCTACAACCTATAGCCATGGCTCTGTGGGACATGTAGGCAAGAAGATAGATCATTACTTTTAGACTCTGAACTTCATTAACCAGCCATCAAGCAGGAGCAATTCACTGAGCAGCATTTGTTGGCTAGCTCTGTTCACAGAGTCTGAAAAGCTTTGTACAGGGATTGAACCCACAACCTGGGAGTTCTTAGCACCACAATCTAACCAACTGAGCTAACCGGCCTCTGGGAGTGGTAGCCTGTGACCTTTTTTTCCCAACTCTGCTGAGACATTCAGAGCCTGTGTGTCCGATGGGAGATATAATTACAGACAGAAAGAACAAGAGTGAGAGAGACAGACAGACATCTGAGACACTGCTGCATCAAGACGACTGAATGTGACATTGTGGTCCGTACTTGGCTTGGCATTGATGACAACCTTCTCCCCGGAGTGTGAGGCTGTGTAGCGGCTGTTGTCGGCCATGTCCTCGCTGGATCCAAACTCCAGCACCTCCACGAAGCTCAAGGGGACACTCCACTTTAGGAGGAACTTCTGGCCCAGCGGGGTGCTGCCACTGCCACTCCCACTGCCATCCTGACTGCATCTGGATATAGGGGAAAGACATGGAAATTAGCCAGCATGTAACTGAAATCCATGGGAATGGCTATGGTTCATGTTGCAAGCATCCTGTTTTGTGGAGAGGAAATTCATCTGTATTTTGTGAGGGGGAGTTATGTGGGTGCAAGAAAACTTGGTTGGAAAGGAAGGAGAAGAACGAATGTAGGTGTCAAAGGAGAAGGTCTAGGGACGCCAGGTTTGCAAAATAAAAATAAGTGGATACCAATCATCTAGAACAGCGGATTTTAGCACAAGTCAAAAATCCTTTGACAAAGGCAGTGTTTGGGGACCATCATGTTTTAATTACAGGACACAAGTTACCCCAGAGACAGGACTCTTTCTCTGGGTCAAATTCAAAGCCACTGTGGGTAACATGGGTCCAAACCCAGACACCATGGGTACATATAGGTAAAATGTCACCCCAAGGACATCCCCTATACAGTCCTCACCAACTCCCCCTATATTTAAGAGTTTCATTTCAGTTCAAATAGATGTTCCTGGTGGGAAACTCTTGTTTCACCAAATTCACTTAGAAAATACACTTTAAAGTGTATTATACAAAACAAGCATACAGGCAATAATCAGTTTCTAAAAATGTCAAATGACATGGTACAGTATATTGCACCCAAGGTTGATAGAGGATAACAGAGGGTGCAACTTAAGGGAGAGATTAAGGACAGGACTGGTTTTGTGGTAGTTCTTGTCTTACCGGACATTGGGTGTGGCACACATGAGCACATCATTGAGCAGGAAGAGGCGTCGCTCCTTGGTTTTGATGATCTCACCACGCTCATTGTAGACCGTCTCCACCATGTCGTCTGAGCGAATAAGGTAGCGGCTGCCGTTACTCAGGAGCTAAGGGATGGGGATGGAAAGTCAGAGGTTTAAATCAGGAATAAACAGTGACAAATCAATTTTGCAGTGTAGTTGATATTTTTAGTTTGAGGAATAATATTTTTTTCCTGTCCACTTCAGAGTACACTTTAAACACATGTTTCTATACAGATGCCATAGGGGGGTGGCTGTAGATAGACAAATGGACAAATAATTATACCTTGTGGAATACTGGTGTTCTGCACCAAGCCATGCTCTAAAAATATGTTATTCAGTCAAGGGAATACTTGTTGATATGCCTCCCACACAGGGACAACAACAATCATCAGCCATGATGTTACGCACTTTGACTCAATATTCTTCAGACGTAGGTAAGATGCATCACTAACTCTAGCCAATTTCTCACTTTCATAGATGAGTTTTCATCAGTGAAAAAATATGTTAAGATTACAGACTAAGCATTGGAATAGTAAAGGCTAACTGCAAGACATTTGATCCTCTGCAGGCCACGGACAGTCTATTCACCATGACATATATAAGTGCACACAGTGAGCAGCAGGCGGGTCACAGCAGGCAGACCTTATTGAGGTAGCGTTCGTTCATGGCCTTGGCGATGTGTCGGATCTCGCAGCGCTGGTCGGCCTCTCTCTTCTTCTCGTTGAGCTTCTCGGCCAGCGTCTCCAGCTCAGTCAGGGCCATCTGCAGGGGCAGGCGGTCCGCATGGCCCACCGGTGTGTTCTTCAGCATGTCCTGGTGGGGAGCACCGCACAAAGATTCATTTATTAGCTTACAGGCGCTGCACTCCCACTCCATACTGAGGAACAAGTTGCTTTTAAACTTTTAAACAAGTTCCATTTAAGCAATTTTCATGTAGTCTTGCTGAAAGTTGCTATACACTCATAGCACCTGTACATCGATACTTCTTTCCACCTATCTATCTACCAATCTATTTGTTTATCTGATGAACAACTCCTCATGATTACATTATACTAAAAGACAGGCAGTGCGAAAAACCTGTGTAGTGTAGTTTTCTGACATTTTCTAAAAAGAGGCAGGGAAATCAAATATGTGACATGTAGGATCAAGA
The DNA here is from genome assembly GCA_900323365.1 of Monocentris japonica. Lineage (NCBI taxonomy): Eukaryota > Metazoa > Chordata > Actinopteri > Trachichthyiformes > Monocentridae > Monocentris > Monocentris japonica. The sequence goes on along the minus strand of OOFE01029919.1, from coordinate 40,821 downwards.
GATCTTAGGATTTCCCTTAGTGCATCTCCCTAGCCTTCCCCTTGTAAGTAGGTGCAGTTCAAAAACAGGTAATTTGTGTGTATGGCACTCCCTCTGCTGGTGAATGTGCATACCGCCGTATCTGCTGTAAATTGTCATACAATGTTACCATACCTGGAGAAGCAAAATGAACTGTGGGAATCTCTGGATGGGTTTCATCATCAGGCCATACAAAGTCACTCGGTCACTGCTGGTCTCCTGACGATGCTGTGGAGAGACAGAAAAAGAGACAATTATCCATGGTTATTGAGGACTAGTGTAGGACCACAATCTATAGATCATGCAGCTGTAAAATGGCAAAAATTGCACTTTGAAGACGGGTAACAACACCAACCAGTGAGCGGTGAGCTCTGCAAGTACCTGAATAGTATTAGTATCAATAGCATTTGTCACAAAGACGGATACATGTGTGCAGAATTCAATTTCAGCCTTGCTATAAACATTTGACAGACAGGAAACCCTGATCATCAAAGTGAAATGCATAAGAAACTGAACAAATGTAAATGTATAAATGTTTGTCCAGTTACTTTTAGACAAAAATGAGAAAAGGCTGTGATGAGGATAAATAAAATAAAATCCATCCCTATATTAAGAACAGCGGTTAAGACCTCCATTTCACTGATACAATAGCTTTCTCTATTTCGCCTTCACTTTATTGGCACCAGTGTCATTTCAACAGCTTGCTCCTGTGCGTTTCTCTCCCTCTGTCTGACCTTGAGAAATTCCAGGAAGTTGGGCTTGGAGGCACAGGTCTTCCTCACCACCGCCATTGCCGTGCTGAAGTTGTTCACATACTCACTGTAGGCGTCCAGCACCATGGATTTGGAGAACTGTTGAGATACACACATGTACGAACACATAAACACATGCAGGAACACACACACAGAGAAGAAGAAGATTAAGTAAGACATCGGTGTAATGAACAGGGGGCTTCCTGGTTCCAAACTAAGCTGCTAATTTGTCAGTTCTATGCTTTTGGAAAGGGATGAGAGAAGGAGGATGCTGAGGGCAGTGGACAGACTTCACAGGTCACATGTGGGTCTCCCTGTTCCTCTGATGTCATGCCAAGGTTCACAACCTTGACAATTGTACAATAACAAGCAGTAGGAAGTGAAGCGGTGGGCGGGACTGTGGGAAATGTGGTCTTTTGTTTTGAAAATCCTTACACGTGAGATGCTAGGCAGCTGGAGACAGAGAGGGGTGGAGTACATCCTATGAGATAGCAGAGTGCAGCTCTCTGTCTGTTTGTGTGTGAGACTCAGTAAATGTCTGTGACAGTGAGTGGATATGAGAGGGAAATCCCAATTGCCTAGAGAATGAGAAACTATGGGAAAAATATGCTGAATCCAGGGATTTTAATTTTATTTTTAAAATCAAGGACCACAGGTAATGTAGAGTATTTATCCATAACATAGGCTCTGTTTTTTAAACTTGAGCCACAGCTCACCGATGCCACAAAGACGTCACCGATCATCTCCAGGTTGTCCCACTCGGCCACGCGGCTGGCTAGGGCGATCTGGAACAGGAAGTGGCACTGCAGGATCTCACGGATACGGTAGAAGGTCATCTTTAGTTTCCTGTCGCTCAGTAGCCTTGGCTCGATCTGGGACAGGGGCTTCTCATATTGCTGATGAAGCAGACAGTGTGAATTGTAACGACAACGTAATGAGACATTTGGGACTCAGCGCACTCAGATTGGCATACCTCTAAAATCCTCTTCAGTGCATCTAGATAATTCTTCTCACTCTCCAATATAGAGCCCAATATGCATCTTCTCACCAGCTGTAGAAAAAAATACCAATACCAATCTTCAACAGTCAACTGCATGGTTTAACGCTATAATCAACAGATTTCCAGAGTCAAGAATAACATGAGTAAGGAAACAAGTTGCAGTGCCTATTCATTACCTGTTGCTGTGACAGACCCTCTGGGGCAGGGCTCAGCACTGGCTCAACATTAAAACAGTCCACCTCGATGAAGAGCTCAGACTCCTCATCCTCAAAACAAGCTGACTTTCTCTCTGAAAAATAGGAGAGAGTGAGTAAAGTATAAAAAACAAAAAAAACAACTACCGAGTGAACAGAAAAATGTAAGTCGACCCGGAACAGGCATGAACTGCAAATCCTGCAAATTTCACGATATTATTTCACACTCTGACACCGATTTCACATTAATAAAGGAAATAGGGAGCGGATGTACATAAACAAAAAGGTATCAGTGTCTGTTACAGTATTCATACCATTACAGAAGGACTTTGTCTTGATGAAAGAGCGTCCCTTCTTCACCGCAGCTTTGGTCTTCTCAAGCCCGTCTTTGGTCCCATCCTTAGCTGCCTTCACCAGCTTTTGCATCTACAGGTACAACCAAAGGTGTTATTATCCCGTATGACAAAAATAATAACATGACGGGGACATCATTTATTTCTCAGGCTAAATACTATTTCCAATGAAGAGAATTTAATTTGAAGGTGAAATTTAGTATGCTTCGTCTAAGCTTCTGCCTACAGAAGCCAACTAGAGCTATGGAGGACAGGATGTTAGAGGAGGGATGAAGATAGATGGCAGATCATGTAAATACAAGACCACAGGGGAGCAGAGTTGACCAGAGTGACACACAACTGGGACATCAGCTAAAAGTAGCATAGTGCTTACATAAAAAATGATAGAGAGAGAGATGAATGTCATAAATATTTAGCGCTGTTGTATAGCATAAGAGATGCTATCATTTTTAGTACAATGTGTCTCAGTTTACTGTAGAATTAAACAAATGTCACTTAAGACCATATCCTGTGCTTTATTACCCAAAATGTCCCAAAATTAATGACACAGGTCAGCACAGCAGACAGGGAGGCAAATGAATTGTACACAAACCCACCACCAGCACCACCACCACCAGTCATTCACTTCAGGGGAGGATGAGGGTACCGAGTCAGTGAGAGACGCCCAGAGTGAGCTAGGCTGAGAGTAAAGGGTTGGGACTACTTTGTCTAGCGCAGGGAGACGAGGTGAGCGGCAGGCGGTTTACCTTCTGCTCGTGTTTCTGTTTTAGCTGCTGCAGCTCTACCGTTCCCACTGTATTTGCCATTAGATCTTTCATCTTTTTCTCATAGTGTTCTTTCAAGCGTGTCAGATCTTGAGAGAGCTAAACAAAAGCAAAGCAAGCGTTACCAGAGCTCGTGCCTGAGAGCCAGAGCATAGCTAACCCTCTAACCTTAATATCTGTCTTGCTTGACCACCGACTTGATGCTCCCAAAACTTTTTGTTACCCTTTTAACACTGTGCACCAAGGTATGAAATTTGATTTTTTTTTCATAGGGCATTTTTTGTCTCTGATGTTATTTTTAGGGGCATTTTGGTCCAATTGGGGGCAATTTTATTGAACTATGAAATGCATTTACACTGGATATTGGAATATAAACACTCAATTTGAACCACTGACATTTGTTTTATTTTGAATCATAATATACCACCTTTCCCACTACTGGAAACAGTAGTAGGAAAGTTTGTTAGTTCAATGTAAGGCAGGTCTTATGGAAGAAGATGGTGCCATTGTCCTCTCTCTGTCCCCAATCAGCCCATCTTCCACCCCTTGACTGTCAAGGTTTTTACAATAATGGTTGTTTTACTTTTTGTTGATGCAGTGGTTTGTGTGGGGTCAGGATTTTCTTCTACTGCTGACTAAGATCAAAAAAGGGTACTTCTAATTGTTTTACTTCTAAATGAACTTTTATGAACTATCATTACTTTCCCCCGAGCCCCCATTAATTTCTGACCCTCCTGTGCACTGAAAAATAGGGCAATGTTTGAATCTCTTAAAAACACAAGCCAAGCAGTTACAGAGCAAACTGACTTCCCAAGCAAACCCTCTGTCTCAGGTCTGTAGAAGCAAATGGGCCGTTGGTTTCAAACCAAACATAAAAATGGACTGTATGTTATTGAAATCTTCATCCATAGTGATCATTGGTAGCCGGAACAAAAGCTCAAGCAAGATAAGATATAGAAAATATAAAATACATGGATGTGTTACAAACTGTATATATAAACTAAAGTTAAACAGACATAAACAGTGATTTGACCCCATCATTGTCTTTATCAAAGGAGGAAGAGGGAGGGTGGGAGAGAAAAAATAAACCATCTTCCAAGCATATAACAATTACAAATATCAAAACTGAATTCCTGCCCCGCCCCTTTCCCCCCAGATGTACAGTAATATTTACATAGGAGTTGGGTATTGGCTGTAATGTTGACAGAGAGGTGGGATTGTGTTTGTTTTACACACATGGGTTTTCCTCTGTGGCTTCCCTCTCATGAAGGCGTGGGGCAGGCCGTTCTCAGAGCGGCCCTCCCCGTCGCTGGCCTCGTCATAACTCTCAAACTCGCTGGAGCTCCAGCCGTTGTCCAGGGAGCTGCTGCAGCCGCCCTCCTCGCCCAGCTCCACGTCATCATAGATCATCTCATCTGGCTCTGCATGATGGGACAGGACCGATAACATAGAAAAGGCAGTTTAGAAATGGTTTGATTAAGATAGCTTTATATACATTATGGATTTGCCAGGGCATCTTGTGGGCCTATTCTATTACAAGCCCAATAATACAAAGGTAGTGCACAGGGCAGTAGTTAGTAGCTAAAAGTTCAAATTTGTAGATAGTAAAAATGTCTAAACTTGATATGATAGGTCCACCTACTCATGCATGTACACCCTAGTATATGTTACTACAGGCATTCACCATTTGATCATTTGTTTTAAATGCACCAGCCTAAATAAACTATTTAGTGGCCCAGTTTTGGAAAAATGTGAAACTAGAAGCAAAAACAAGCAGACATGCTTGAGTCTGCCAAGAGGAACTACAATACCACATTTGGGGAAAGGATGGACCTAAAACAAGAAAAAAGATCACTAACCTGTGTTGGAGTCAGAGTTCTCTCTGGGCACGTCATCGTAAATCACCTCATCTGGGTCTGAACCACAAAACAACTGGTCACCATTCACAGAACATAATGCATATAATCTTACATCATGTAGCGAGGTTCTGAGGCAGGATGTAATGTAATGGGGCTCTAAAAGAAAGCAGCACACAAGGGTCCGCTTCCTCAAAAGAAGAGGGAAGGAAGTGTCTGGGAATTTACTTGTGTCGAAAAGGAAAAAAAAGAAAATAGCATTATGAAGTCAGTTGTGTGCAGAGGCAAGTACAGAGAACTGAAACAAAAACTTAAGAGATCTTCCCATCCAAATGATATGTGCATCTACAGTATATGAATGGAGTTTCAGTGGAAATCATTCCTTACTTTCCATCCAGGCAGTGTTGGCAGGATCTGACACCCATTTAGTCAAGGCATCCTCTTCTCTAATAGGTGGATACTCTTCACTGAAAACACTAAAGAAAACATATAAATAAAATCTTAACTCTACAAACAAACAAATACAGGCATCTTTTTCACTGTCAGTATCAGATAATCGACGACAACAACCCAATGAAGTCTTTATGAGTGTTACGTTTTAATACAGTGATAATTATCTATGCAATACTAGTGGCATGGTGGTAGTTAGTAGGTAGAGGAGGTGTAAAGCTAGACCAGGAGTTGGGGATTGGTGGGAGTTGTGATCCTGCCATCCGTTCTAACTCACTGGTAATAAACTTGGTAGGGCGGTATGCGCCACTATGTCCGGTAACTGGGGGGTATACTTAACATACCTGGCCTCAACTTCACTACTATACAATACACATGACATGATTGGTATCGATGTGCTCTAGTGCAGTGTATCACACACACCTGTCGACAGAGGTGCTGCCCGTTCCAACCACTGTGACTGAGGAGAGAGAGCAGATAGTGAAACATCTGTAATACAGCTTATATACCACCAGGTGTCAGTGATCATTCCATTTGAGTAATACTGTATTTGTCTGTAAATGTGCTACCATAAATTTCACTTGACACAGTTTGAATCAGGATGAACTTTCTGCTTTCCTTGAACCATGTCATGGGCGAAAGAGATTCTTGCATCAAAATGCCCTTGCCTAGCACATCATGGCCAAAGTAACTCTCAGATGAAAACATATAACGCTATTAGAAAAGTGTATAATAGTTTATATATCATCACACACATCTGTAGCTCTTCAAAGCCTTCACTAAAATATCTGAGTATTTATATCTGGAGTGACCTTGGTAAGATAATTACAGTGTAATCAAGCCCCTTGGTGTGCCAAGCCAAAGGCTTGGAAACAGCTACTGTAAGATTTCAGGGAAAACAGGAAAATCCTCACAGCCAACACAGAGCTTTAGGGCAGGGCTAAATTTAGTCCCCACTTCCTTGTGGCAAGGCTTTAGGAAAAAAAGGAATGCAGAAAGAAGAAAGGAGAGGGGGGAAAGGAGCTGAGAGAGCGTTCCTGTGTCATAGCCTCACATCTCTAGGTCTGTGTGGGGGGAGGGAGGGGGGTTTCCAATGTACAAACAGAACGAGTAGAGCCATGCCATCCACAGAATTCCCTTTGCTCTGGACATTTCAAAATTTCTATTTATCAACATATGACCAAATGGTTTTAGGAGATATACAGTAAAACCTGGTTGTAAAAGTTAAAACCAAGGCTGCTGCTCTACTCATTGCACCCTGCTGCAGGCTCTTTCCTGTACCTTCCTCGTCCATGGAGAGATGTCGGATGATGACGGGTGTGGTGTAAGCTGGTGTGATGAGGGGTACACCGGAGGGGGTGGCATAGCCACAGGGTACAGGGACCGAGTAGCCCGAGGTGAGGCCGGCAGGGCTGGCATGGCCTGGAGAGGCCTGGGCCTCTACCTCTCGCTCCTTGGCTTCCACTGGAGAGGAAGGGGAGGGTCCGTACTGCTGCTCGAGCTGCTGCAGCTGGAGGGGGGTGATGTCAATCACAGAGTAGGGGTTGACCTTGCCCTGGGAGGTGGTCCTGGGGGTTGCCTGAGGAGGGGGAGGGTCATCACTGGACACATCCTGTCCTTCAGTTTCTGGTGAAACAAAATATAAAGACAAATACAGCAACAGCATGCTTAGATAAATATAATACAGCACGTGACAGTAGTACATTGTACCATACCATCGTACCACCATCGTGGAAAAAGCAGTGCCGATGTGTGTGATGAATGTACACTGTGACCATATAACAGTTAATTTAAAAATGAATACGCCAACTGAAAATCACCATCGATTTTTTGAACATTTGCATTCTTTAATTAAAATGATGTACTCTTTGCGTCATGTCTAAAGGACCACTCAGTGGTTCTAAACTCACACTAAACCACTGCTTCTCATGGCTTATTGCTTAACTTCATATCACCAATTAAATAACTTTCATTGGCGCATCATTGATCAAATTATGATGATTACTCAAAAAAATAAGGTGTCGAACAAAAATGGTACCAAGGTCAGCTGGGGCCAGAGTCAGTATCGTTTCTGGTAGGTCTGTGTGTTCAGCAACAGTTGGTTGTCAGAGTCGGACTGTCTGATTTACAGTGGGCTGTGAAAATGTTTCACTGCCTCAACTTTAAATCTCAGCTCATGGGCGTTGCTTCTCCTGACCCTCCTGTCAGCTCAAACAGAACAGCATTTACTGTCTCACAGCAGAGGCCAGTAATAGTCAGACATAATTCAACCCACACGTCCAAGTATGCAGAGGCAAGTTAACCTCAACTCTGCTAGTAAAAAGGGTACCAGTTAAGGATAGTTAACCAGTCTAGTTCAGGTGGTGGCTTTCAATAACGTGCAACTGCTGATTAAGCCTGACACAGTGTTGACAGCCTAATACAAGTTGGTTGCTGAGCATTAACTAATAACAGCTAACAGTCTTCCTCTTAAAAGCTGTGTGGCCCGTACGGGGATCGAACCCGCGACCTTGGCGTTATTAGCACCACGCTCTAACCAACTGAGCTAACCGGCCATGGAAACGCTCCAATACCCTTAGCATTCCTTCCATGGAGTGCTGCAAATGAACAGGGTTCCCTCATTTACTTGGATATGAAGTGAAAATCAAAACTTTTCAGTGACTTTCAAGTTCTTGCTTGGCGAAATTCAACAACTCAAAATTGGTATGTTTTGTATGACATGACATTGGTCAAAACTGGACATCACAGAGGCTTCATTTGTGTGTTGTGTCCAGTCAGGAAATGGTGAAATCGTTCATTAAAAAAACGCTGCTATATCGACACAAACAAACTGTCATCATAGGGTTTTCCTAAGGATGTGAAGTGTTGATGCTGAGGGCTGACACGTATTGATGAATTTGGGTGCTATATTACATTTTAGAAAGGCAGAAGCTGAATGATAAGTGTAGGGTGGACGTCCCTCCGCTACAGTGTGAGCAGAGTGAGTGACTGAGAACAAACAGAGCCTAGCCTGCTGCTGTCAAGACATTCAGTGATAAAGGCCAGGCCCTTCCAGCACCAGGCAGCCAGAGATACAAGGTGTCATAAGAGAGACAGACTGCCTCGCCTTAGCCTGATCTGAAAGGGCTGGATTAGAGTTGGATAACTTTAAAGTAAAAAGTAAAAATATACCAGTCCATAGGAAGGGTAGCTTGAGTCCTGCATGAGAAGCACAAAAATTTCAGCCACTGCCATTCTCAGACATCCTTGCAGTCTTGATGGCCATGATTCCTGACACCATTGTGGTGCAGAGAATCCCACCTTGCACTCTAAGGAAAGGTGAGAACAAGAAGCAATACTCTCAATCTGCTGAGACTTCAACACTATTTTTGGCCACAAACCTGTTTTGCCGGCATCTGTCCCTGCCAGAGCATCATCCTCAAAAGGAGGAGGAGGAGGTGGGGGTAAATCTGTCTCCTCGTCTTTGGTCCCCTTGGCTGCAGATGTCCCCTCTCCTGCTGTAGCTCCACCTGTTGTGGAGGATCTGGCTGTGGCAACTGTTGTGTCTGCTGATGACATCACCATGTCAACTATGGGGGAAGTTGCTGGGGGGTCCGGAGTGGGGGGCTGGCCCTCGGGGTGACCTGCCACAATGTCGATATGGCTCTGAGCCCCGCCGTCAATGGAAAGAGGAGCTGGAGTAGCAGGGGGTTGGCGGTCAGCTTCGGGGATTTCATCACCGCTGTCGTCAAAGTCGAAGGCCTCCCCCTCATCTTCATCCACGAATGGGACGTCATCTGCCAACACTGGAAAGAGAGAGAAGAGAGAGAAGGTTGAGAGGGATAGTGATAGTGATGGACTAGAAAGATACTAAGAATATTTAAGAAATACAAATACTAATAGGATACAGCGATAGAAAAATGGAATATCAACAAGAACATAGCGAGTGGGGGGTAATATAAACATATGCAACTGACAACGTTAAGGAGAATGTATGAATGAAATGTGTGGGAAAAGAGTGTGCAAAAGTATCAGCAGTAGAAAATACTGAGACGAATAAAGAATGCAGAAAATATATGATATATATATATATATGAATATGTGCAGTATGAAACAGGTATAAGTATCTGTTATTGAAATCACTATTATTATCAATAAAATTTGACCAAAAAGGCCAGAGAAACTGAAATTCATGTTTTCAGAGCTGAGGCTTTCCCTTTCTGTTCCAAAAGCTGGATAGCCAGTTTATTTCTCTCGTGGCCTTTTGCAGACACACTGTGGGTGGTAGTTATAGTCCCTGGGCTGAAAGTTAAAAGCCTGAGCCCCATGCAGACTTGTAATTAAGGGTGGAGGCTACAACTGCAATATGTTTTCTAGAGGACTTTCACATCAAGGCTCTGCACAAAAACACAAAGTCAAATGCTCTACTTTATAGCAGGAAAATAGGGCAGCAGCGCTACATGCTATAGTTACTATTCAAAGACATCACGTTCATATCAGAGCACTCACTTGGCAACAGACAAAAAGGGAACAACAAATGCCTTTCCAGTTTCCACTCTGCAATTAGGCCAGAAGGAAACAGGGCTGTCACTCCCTCCAGTAACTAGGAATACAGCCTGAGATTCCCCATTATTTCTGATCTGATGAATAGACTGAACCAAACTCAGTGAGGCTCAAGGGAGAGAAAGAGCGAGAGCAAGAGAGAGAGAGCGAGAAGTTAAGGAATGCACAGGCCATCATCTATCATGATAGGTGGCTTTCTCTTTTTGGCCTTAAGTGCTGAGAATGTGTAAAGAATCTTAATGCCACTGTGAGCTCCATTCAGAGGTGTAGATTAAGAAAAAAACAAAACAGAAAAGCAGAGTGAAGAAGTTCGAAAAATTAAACCTGAATCGAGTGTTGTCTGGTAATCATTGAAGCAGGGTTGATGGAAGGATGAACTCAGCCAAAACTGAATTCCCTGAATGGAAGGAATTCCCACCATTCAAGCCATTCAAGCCGCCATCTCTTTAGTGTTACTGGATTTCCTACAGAACCCAGTCAGGTTACAGGACAGTTTCCCTATGAGAGCCAAGGCTTAGCAAGCTTTCTGAGAATGATACTCTATCTCTGTGCTAGGCTTTTCATCTGGCACAGTTATGCTCTTAAGCATACCAAGAATTCTTTACACGAGCACTGTCGTGTCAGTGGTCAAAGCTTGATTGTATGGTTTTACAGTCCAAAGTCTCGCTTTCATATCCTGACCGTTTTCCCCACAGAAAATAGAAAATTCTAAATTTGCTCCAGTTTATTTCCTGAATGATCATACAACAGTGAATGGCACCCACCCCCTGCTCACTGCCGAAATAGCTCAGTTGGGAGAGCGTTAGACTGAAGATCTAAAGGTCCCTGGTTCGATCCCGGGTTTCGGCATTTTGGCCCCCTTGATCCTATCCTTTGTTGTAGGTCAAGGTCTATCTTCAGTAAATCTTTCTCAGCAGATCCACATATCCATATCAGCTCTCAACTTTGTCCAACATTTTACCATTTAGTTGATATGGTTATTCTTTACACACATTTACCATCAAATGAACCACCTTCACTACTACAAAACGTGCTGCTATCCCCTCAGGCCCGAGCAGCCCACTAAAAGTGACCAAGTTAATCTTAACTCAAAGAAACTCCCTTTAACTGCCCAAATGACTTTGAAGTCCCTTGTCGCAATGTGAACAGCTATAAATCACTCAAACGATTCCCTCAGGCTCTGACAGGTAATTGTTCCACCCTATAGTCAGTTTGTAAAGAAATGGTCTGTGACTAACGCTGTAGGCCAACCCTGTGACCCTGTGTCCATCTGCACGTACTGTATGACTAAAGGTGCTCGAGCAGAAAGGTGGAAAAAGAAAACCTGGAAACTGAGAGCTGCTATCTGTCCTTTTCCATCTGTGGCAATAATAAATGGTGTGGGAGAGAGATAAGGCATAGTTAGCTGTTGACTAACAGTCTGTGGTCCTTTAGGACTGGGGTATTTATATATTTAGATGCCAATAATTGCCTTAATATACTCTCTCTCTCTGTAGTTTTAATGTGAAACAATCTGCTGTGCCAAAATAAAGCAAGACTTGATAGGATTTGGCCAGATGATGTGTTTCAATTGGCCATTCAATGATACAGCTGACATGAGTGTGGATGAGACCATTGATAGTTGGCTGTGTGGGTATGCATGCCCGTAGCTTAATTATGAAGTCTGTACTGGATACTGGCCTTAGTGTATGCACATGCATGCACGCACACACTACAAAAGTTGTGAGGACCTTCCTTTGACTACTTCCATTCCCTAAATCCCTAAATAGGAGCAGAAAACTGTCCTCACTTTGGAGGATTTTCCTCATCTTTCTATACTTGTGAGGATATTTGTTCTTCGAAACAAGTTACAAGAACACCCACACACACATGAACACACACTTCAAGCTGAAGTTCCCATATAGATTTTGTTCTGTGGGCTCCACTTTGTCACATAAAGCTCGGCTCAGATGAGTCACCGGGTTACGATCTGCTCCAGCATCGCCCTGGCAACAAAGCAAGTGGCCGGCCAGCTGGAGACGAAGCATTTCTCTGGCCTGTGTCTGTCCCCGGAGGCTGTGTGTGTGTGTGTGTGTGATGCTGCAGCAGTATTCAGCCTAATACTAAGGCACATTGTCTGGTATTCACAGCAGCACAGCACATTTTCTTCTCCTCACTCCCTCGTTCCTCTGCCCACACGCTCCAGAGCAGTGGAGGAGAGGAATGTGTTGTTTACACATCAGCCCTCCAGGAAGTGATCAGACCACAACAAGGTGACAGAACTGACCCACAGGAGCTAGTCATGTTACTATTGGTGTAACACAGCAGGCTATCTATTATACAGACAATCAAAGACATATGGGACATGGATAAGGCTGTGAATTCCTGATTCCCATTTCCCAGTCCCACAATAGTCCACCAACAGAAGTAAACAAGAATGTCTTGACTTCACTAGGCCACCCTATAACTGGCCTAGTGGACACAAAGCCAAGCCAAACCAATAGAAAATTGCATTTAATCCAGGCAAATTCAAAGCATTGGCATCACATTTTTATCTCTGAGTTGAAAGAACATTTACAGAAAAATAGATCTCAATTCATAATGCAATCCTATATCCCATTGGTATATTTTCTGCACAGAGTTCGTGCAAGTCTGATAATGCTGCTCAAATCCGTAATCTCAAACAGTGTTGATAGCCTATGCAAGGTCCATTGCTGAGCATTAATCCAAGTCTTCCTCCTAAAAGCTTTGTGGCCCATACAGGGATTGAACACTCAAAGGTGGTGTTACTAGTAGCACTCTATAACCAACTGAGCTAACTGGCCAGGCATAAGAAAGCTACACGGTGCTGACTGAGCCAAACAGAGTAAACTGAGCAGGGACTAGAGGAACATGGTGAGAGAGAGGGAGTGAGGAAGTAAGTCAGTCCCTCAACTTTTCATCCATTCCTGCTGTTTTACCACAAGATAACACGAAAAATATTGCAAATTGCATCAAACTTTTAGATGAAAGCTGCTGCAAATTCAATCATTTTGGGCTGCAATAATCAGAAAAAAACTCATTGAAATCCTGGTGGGACTGGTAAGTGTAGGGCATTACAGTTAGGATCAATAATCAAATCATGTGTCAACCTCAACTCATGAGTGGTCAACAATGTGTGAATTGGCCAATCACATTTGTCCAGTCACTGGGAAAATGGGCGTACTTCAAGTGAAAGATGGCTTGAATGGAACTGTATGATGTGAATTGTAGATGTTAAGTTGGCAATCATTAAAACTCAATGGGTATTGTTTTCATTTGAGGAAGGATAAGTTAGAAAAGATGTTGTGTGTACAGACACAAAAAACAGTTTAACTGCCCACAAAGAAATGTCAAATATATTTTTTGGGTTAGACTTTCTTTTTGAACTATAAATACAGCCTTGATCTAACACAGTTCTTGACTTTACTGAAATGCTGGATAAAAATCAAAAGCTTACCTAAATGCTACCATTCAAATCCATGACACTCAGAAATGTGTACATAATGTGACCCAAGTCCCGAGTATTTACACCATACTCTGACCAAATGCAGTAACCACCCATGAGTAGCAAACACAAAATAAAAGATACGAGCGACGACAAGATGGAGTACACAGATCAAGCTAGAGATCCATTTCTATAATACAGTTACAAAGAGAGGGCAGTGGGGCATCGGCAGTACATGTCAGGCATTAGGAGAGCGATTGGAAGAGAGAGTAATCTGAGCGAACATGTGCGGTGATAAACACTTCACCACTGTGACACACGGCAACAATCAACTCTAAACATACACTAACACACATACACTTCCTGTCATAACTGATCACCATCAGTCTCTTTGGTCCATCTGTTCACTAAGCCTCAACACAAAAACTTTGTGGCCAGTACGGGGATCGAACCCGCGACCTTGGCGTTATTAGCACCACGCTCTAACCAACTGAGCTAACCGGCCATGGTGAAACCTGCCCCCCCCCCACTCTTCTCTGTCCAGTTGCTGCTCAGAGCTGACAGGTGGGACATGCAGGGAAAGGCTTGGAGTTTCGGACAGCTCCTTTCTTTAGGTCTCTCTATGAGAGTGTGAGAGATAGAGCCATGAAGAAAAGGGGGAATTGGGGGGAGAAAGATAGGGAGCCAAAGAATACGGCAAAGCGTGTTGGATGTGTGAGGGATAACAGGTTGTTGACATTACTTTCAGGCGGAGGGGGAGGGAAGTCTTCCACGTCCATGCTGGGTGCTCTTCTCCTGGGCAAGCTCTTCACTTAGCAGCCTGGTGGTGGATCCGCTATGCCCACACACTTCCCTGGAGGACACAGTCGAGGGAAGGAAAAATGTCAAGAGGTGGCAGAATGAGTGGGCTGATGTGCACACAAATCAAATTAACTTAGCATTGAAGAATGTTCCCATACTTCATGACTTAGGCATCCCCGGCTAGGCCTGCGTAAACCCATCTCCAAGAGGCCAACCACACACATATTATTCCACATTAGTGAGCCGAGGAGAGTGGCTGTGTTGTGGTCTGGTACCTTTTGTGTCAACATCAGGCATCCGATGAATGAAACAAAAGAAGCTATTATAGGGCTCCAGGGGACCAGTCACACTCCCATGTGTTAAGTGTAAACAAACAGACCATTCTGATATGGTAATTGTGTGTGTGTGGGTTACAATAACATGGGTGAAAACAGACTGACCACCATTAGAATGGATAGACCATACCCTGTGGTGTAATAATTACCACAAGTACAATCAAGGGTGTTGGTTCTGCTGCTCAACACCAGTCCACTTAGGATTCAAAGCAGGTTTATGTTCAGGTTTAAAATCTTGTTCACTGTGGTGAAATACTAACTGATTCAAAGTAAGTGAATTGTAAACATGCTTCCTTCCTTTAGTTCACTCAGCTGTGGCCTTTTCTGAATGAGCACTGGAAACTAGAGGAATTCTCAAATTAACTTTCAGCTGGTTTCAAACCAGTAGTTCATAGTGTTTCACACTTTCTCCAATATAACAAAATGTAGATTTAAGAGACTAATTACTCCCAACGGCAAGTCTACCACATATTAACATTCTTGTTCAGACCCAGACAAATACACACTTGATTATCAAAAAAGGTCTCAGTATGCCACATGCTACAGACCATATATTTTTGATGTAAAACAAAGTATGGTATCATTTTCGATAGGTCTTCTAAGGTGGCCATCTTCTACTAACAGACCGAGTTCTTGGCTGAAATAAACAAGGTAGTCTGGTGGCTTGACCTACTGTAGGTATGACCACGTATGCTGAAGGGGCCAATGATGGTTTGAGTTAATAGCAGTCTCCCATTTTGGCTCGGGGAAATGCCACTAGCATGCTAAGGCAGGAAAGACCTTTGGACCTGCACAGGCATGAAAGACACCGCATTCCTCACCACCACAGGTTTTGTTTGCTGATGTACAATTAGTATCAAGAGGTGACAGTTTCTATCAAAGGCCTACTCTAGGAAAAAAGTTGTGCATTTTGAAGACTTCCTTAGCTTGTCAGCCTCCTCAAAAGCAGATGACACAGCCATGACATCATTCTGTAGCATAAAGCAGCCCTTGTTGTATGACGTATGTGTGCTCCATAGTCTTCTCAAACAATCTTTTCGCCAGTTCAATGCAAACCACAACAGTTCACAATAGTCCACCACTGAGTAAGACAGGCCTACACCACAGTAGTCCAGCAAACAAGTGCCAAAAGATAATCCATTCTGAGTCTCAAAGCTTGTTTTGTCTACAAATAATGTGAAATCCTCTGCTTCTTTGTCCTCCACCCTGTTTGCAGGGCACGAGGCCAGAGCAGTAGATGTGAACACACAGGACCAGTGTCTGCTGGATACAGTAAGGCTGACAAGACAATGCCAGTGCTAACAGAGGCAGGTAGAATATCCATGGCCTGGAGGGGGAGAGTCTGTATAATGGAGAGGAATGCAGCGAGGCAGACAGAGACTGCAATGGTGCTATACGGTACAAGTGATGATGATGCCTTCTCGAGTTATATATTGTAGTGTGCAAGAGGTACTTGCACAATGCACAAGGTTGCATGTAAGTGAGCAACTTTGAGTGGCATGGGTTGGAAAGAGAACTAACAACATAATCCTGAGGGTTGATGAGTTAAGTGACTCATTTCGCAAACTCTCTCTCCTCTGTCCTGATACTCCTGGACCTGTCTGCAGCGCTCGACACAGTGAACCACCAGATCCTCCTCTCCACCCTTGAGGAGGGGATGGGTGTCTCAGGCTCTGCACTCTCCCTGTTTGCGTCCTACCTGACAGGTCGCTCCTACCTGGTGACGCTGAGAGGGTCTGTGTCAGAACCATGCAGGCTGACTACTGGGGTTCAGTTCTGGGTCCTCTTCTTTTTTCCCTCTACACATCTCTTGGTTCTGTTATCCACTCCCATGACTTTTCCTACCACTGTTATGCCGATGACACCCAGCTGATCGTGCCATTTCCCCTCTCTGACACACAAGTGGAGGCACGCATTGCTGCGTGCCTGACATCCACTCATCTCTGAGTGGATGTCGATGCACCACCTGAAGCTCAACCTGGACAAGACTGAGCTGATGTTCCTCCCGGGGAAGGGTTGTCCGCACTGAGACCTGGCCATCACCATTGGCAATGCTGTGGTGACGTCAACTCGGACTGCGAGGAATCTGGGTGTGACCCTGGACGACCAACTGTCGTTGCCGGCAAACATCGCATCAGTGACACACTCCTGCAGATTCCTACTCTACAGCATCAAGAGGATTCGCCCCTTCCTCACTTCCTCACTTGTCATCTCCTGCCTGGACTACTGCAAGTCCCTCCTTGCTGGTGCCCCGGCGTCTGCCATCAGACCTCTGGAGCTCGTTCAGAAAGCTGCAGCTCGTCTGGTGTTCAACCACCCAATGTTCTCCCACACAACTACCCTTCTCCGTTCTCTACACTGGCTCCCTGTAGCAGCTCGCATCCAGTTCAAGACCCTGGTGTTAGCCTATAGGGCAGTGAAAGGAACAACTCCTTCTTACCTCCAGGCTATGGTCAAGCCTTACATCTCCGCCCGACCACTTCGCTCTGCTGCCTCGAGGCGACGGGTTGCCCCGTTGCTCAGAGACCCCTGCAGCCGATCTACACAGTCACGGCTCTTCTCTGTCCTGGCCCCACAGTGGTGGAATGAACTGCCCGCTGATGTCAGGACAGCAGAGTCGCAGCCCATCTTTCACCGCAGGCTGAAAACCCACCTCTTCAAGAAACACTACCCTGACCCTTCCTCTTAGCACTTTATTTGTTTCACTTACTTGTCTTAGTTTGTTTATATGCAATATGCTTCACTTATTTGTCTTAGCTCTTGTTTATTTGCTTCACTTATGTGTCTCATTTGTTTAAATAAAAAGTAGGTAGCTGTAATGTTATTTCTCCCCTCGAGTGAATTGTAGGAGTTCTAGGACAGAGGAGGGAAGCAAAGGAGGGAGGAGAAAAGAAGTAAAACGTTCAGGTGTGCTCTTCTTAATGCTGCATACAGCTGCACCGAGGAAATAAATCCCATTTTTCTGTTAAATAGGTCAAATATCAAAGCTTCTCAAAATTTTTCTTACAATTTTGTCCATCTGTAAATGTGCATTAAGCCATGAAATTTAGTGTCTTCTACAAGAGCTAACCTGATGTGTGATTGCCTTGTCACACTGTATTAACAGCCTTAAGTCGAGACACAGAGACAGCCTTTCTCAGTACAGTTTTAAAACCAGTCTGCAGATTCCTCTATTACCTCTCCTATTATTACTCGTTCTCAGCTCTTTTTACATACTTATTGGATGAAGCTAGATGCACCATCTACCAAATGACATCCTGGATGGCCTGTGGCAGGGTGAGTATTCAGGTGTTGTGTGTACTCCACTGGGACCACCTGGCCAACCTCAGAGAGGGAAGCCCTCTTCTCATCTACAACATCTGACTGTCTGTCATCAAACTGTCTACAAAGCTTTGTAAATAAAACAGTGAAAACGGTGATTGAATGTCTGAATCTGAATGTGGATCAAAAGTAGGCAGCCAAGTCAAGGCAACTTGTAAACCCTTGTAAGGGCAAGAGAACATTCCCCATAACTCATTCAGAATCACTTTCCGAATTAGCTCAGTGTTTCCGACTGAACTTAAAGCTTTCATAGTCTGATCTGAGAAAAGTGACTGAGGATGTAGCGGAAGACACCAAAGGTAAAATCAGCCCCATTGCTGATGACAGACTCAGCAGAGCGTGTCATTACACGCCAGGGAGGCGTTGCCTGTGTTGCTCAGGCAGGAAAGCAGTCATCTGGCCTGCTGGTGTAATGCAGACAATTTGTTCACCTGTGTATTCATAAAAACCTTTGTTAAAGCACAGGGAATGGCTGTGACAAAAAAACATGTTGACAAATGTGTGGTATGTAATCCATACTGTGCATGACAATTTCCACCTTTGTTCATAGCCGCTCACACAGTAATCTATCGCTGGGTGAACACATTGAAGTGTCAAATACCTCTCTTATGGCAACTAGAGCTCAGTCACATTTGTATGTTTCTGACAGCTACTATGTGACGAGAGCCCTGGGTTGGTGAGGGGTTTTGAATCTGCACAAAGGCAAAAGCGTTCTGGAGCGCTCTTAATGACAAGTGGCATTCCACACGTGAGAGTCATAAACAAAAGCCAAGAGGAGAAGCCATAGAGACTTCTCCAAGCTGTGAGTGTGTACCTCTACCTCTGGCTCTGCCTCTTTGGCTGGCTGTTTTATTAAGCAGTGTATCCCAATCTTCTCTCTCTGCCAGTATTAAAGTAATTAGGCCTCCATCAAACACTGCAGATAGACAGGCTTACAAAGAATGGATGGGCAGGCTTGACAAAGTAAGGTACTTGTGGAAAGGTCAGGGGAGGACAGGACAGTGCCCTGCAGCATACTAAAAAGGCAAGCTCTTCCTATCCTCCTCTCCAAAATCAACATTTAAGAGATGAACATGTTCTTTTACAAGGTGTCAATGATAGCATGGGGTGCATTGTCCAAAATATCTACGGCCAGTACAGGGATCAAACCCACAACCTTGGCGTTATTAACACCACACTCTAACTAACTGAGCTAACCGGCCATGAGGACATAGCCATCCACCATCCTCCCTGACACAGAGATAGACAGACAGACATCTGGCAGCTAGTACCTGCTGATTAGACTGCAGAGAGAAAAAGGACAAAAGGACAAAATTATGTTGACCTAATAATAAATCACAGCTCAGCAAGCAATTCCCCTCATAATTACAATGATTTACATTTTTGTTCCTTTAGTAGCAAAGGTTTCTTGAATTGTGGCAATGTTTAAGCCCCCCCAATCAGTCAAACAGACACACACTGAATAATCAATATAGCCAGAGGAGGAGTGAGGTATTTCACATCAGCTACCAGTTGTGATGTTAATGGGTGTGGGGTGTATGGAACACAATAGTCATGCCCGCAGGGCTGCAATATATTCAATAAATGTGTGATGTGTGACCTATTGAACATGAAGGGATCAGGCAGGATTGTGTGTGTGCATTCATCTACGAGCGCTGAAGCCAAGTTGATAAATTGAATGTGGTCAATCCTAAACAACCTCAATGAGTCATTATCCCATGGTGGTATGCATCTCATACAGTATGTAGTGTTATCATGCATCACACCATATCAATAAAAGGACAACAGTCCAGCATGCTACATGTTGGTTTTGCCCATCAGAAAGTTTTCATATTAATAAGATTCCTCCTAGCAGAGCAGTATGACACATCTCAACGTTACAACAAGGATGTTTGTCTTTCATGTTGTGCTCAATCTGGAAGCCAGATTCACTCTTCAGAGAAAGAGGCAAAATAGATATAGGCTTGGGAGACACTGGACAAAATGAAGCTGTAACCTTTCAAGCCTACTGTCCAACTAAAAACTGACGCAGCCAGTCAGACTGTCACTCCTAAAGCAGGCCCCCACCCACCCAGTTAGCGACAGACCAAGGCTTTGAGATCCCAACATGTCGTCAGAGGAACACTACTTAGAGGGTAGTGGAAAAGAGTGGCTCAAAGAGTTCTTTTGTTGGCTATACAGATTTTAACTTTGGAGGCATTTCAATATCAATAGAACAACACGCTCATAATCGCCCCCCAAAATCAGATTACAGGGCAACTCAGTGCTCTTAATTGTTCGGGTAATAGACACTGCACTGACTTCAGAAGGTGGAGGACGTTTTTCAAGCTAAGATTGCCAATAATGTCTTACTATTCTCATGCTCTTAAGACTAAATGTGTTTTGTGGTCTTTTGTGATTTTGTGTATGGCTTGATAATAGAACATGGCACCAACTCTGCCAGAGTTAGGGGTTTGATTCCCACGGGGGCCATTCCAGATGTTTACACTGACGATACTGTGTATCCACCAAACTGTATCTATTAAAATTACGTCAATGCTCTTGATATGACCTTAACCTTGCTCCAAATAGAATATCCATCCATAATGCTCTGAATTTATTTGACAGGTGTGTTATGTGAATAATTTCACACGTCGACCTGCAGAAGGGCTGTGTCCTTTCTTTCCCAGCTGTTACTGAGCTATGTTGCTAATCCATGTCAGTGGATTAGCAACATAGCTCAGTGGATCCTTATTGGGATGGTGGGTGGAGTGTCAGTCCATGATTGCATGGTCCTTCTAAAAATGAACGGTATGCTCCTTTGCTGAAACACTTTGTACTCTGGCCGTCATATTCAGTCTATCACCAAGTAGCCATGAGCCACTACTGGCAAAATGGAATAACAGCCTCGTCACACTCACTTCAGCAATTAGCGATTCCTGGCATTTCCCCATTGGGCTGCATCTGTGTTCACAGACCACAACAATTCTAGAACAGGAGAATTGCAGTGTGGACAACTCTCCCGTTACCATGGTGGTGACAGAAGAGTTGATGAGATGATAGTCTCAGTCCCTGAGCAGCTACATAATACACATGGCACATTGACATTGCTCGCTAACATCCCTTTCCTCAAAACACCAATGCCAGTTGTCATTCATTGGCTACAAAACCACAGGTTGCAGATGTAAACCTCACTGCTTGTTGAGAACAGTGGTGTCCCAGTGGTGTCTGAGAACATCAAGTAGTGAAGGCAGCTGTGGTTTGATCAAGAGGAAGTGTCACGCATAACAGAGCGTGTGTCTATACGACTCACCTGAGTGCTCACAGAAAGGAAACAGCAGTTAATCTGTGCTAGGAAGAAAGGATCTGGGCTCACTAGAATGCCCTCTCTAGGTGTTAATACAGTGGGTGGAGGAATTAGGCATCTGTGCTCGCAGCCAGGCCACCCTGGATATTTGCTAAGCAAATTACTGGTAGAGACTTTTGTGTGTGTTTCTCAATCTCACAGTCTTCCGACCCTCCCCTGCACTGATGCCAAGTGAACTGGACATGCATGGCGCCAGACAATACAAGAGAAGATCAAAGCACTCTCATTACCTAAACCATCTTTTTTGGCAGCCTCGCTTCAAGGCTTAACCCTGATAGATTCTTGTTGGATTGGCTGAGCATGAAGGCAACACTAACAACTTAGGGAAACAGTTTTATTAAATTAGTCTTTTACTGATTGACCGAGTGCTACACTAATGTTCCAGTTGACTGGAGCTGTGCAGTGCCTTTATTGAGGAATGCTATGCATGACTAGGTGAATTTGTAGATGGAGCAAGTATTCAGAAGCTCAGGGACACTTCCTCACGTATCAAATGATTTCAGAAAAAGGCAAAACGCCAGATGAATTTCTGTGATTACTATTTATTTAATTATTTATTTATTTTGTATGAATGGAGTTCTTCAATAGTTGTGAACTTGACAAGATTTTATCAATGTTCTGAAGGCAAAACGTTATCATGCACCTGCAACCCTGTAGCCTTGCGAAGGAACAGAGGGGGCCAAAAAGTTTTAAATTGTGCTGAACATTTACACATCAATCAAAATGTTTGTCATTGACTTACTTGACAGGGCCAAAGCCTGGAAAAGCAGACTAGTGTAGGTCTAACAAAAACGAGGGATGGCTGAACAAAGACGTTCTTCAGACAGAAGGTTTCAAGGTTAGGACACATTCATTAACATAGAAGTAGTAAAAAAAGAGTGAATTCCTGTCCTGTTTCGACGCTGTTAAGTGCTCAGACTTGAAAGTGTTGGAAACTTGGCAAAGACAAGGCGCCACGTTATAACTATAACGGCCACAATATACTGCTGTTATACAGAAAAATACACTTCTTCAGACACGCAAAGGAAACCTTTTAACTGAATTTATCAAATGCTTAACATCACTACTCACCTGAACGAGCACTTAGCAAAATAGTTAGGGACATTTAAAACTGTCAGAAACTAATGAAAAACTTCTCAACTCACCATTTTAAGACTCTTGGCCGGATGAATTACCTTATCCCTTCGATGTTTTACCGTGCAAACTAATGCATTTCTGACACAAACACAACTTTAACTACATCTAGACACATCCACTTTATCCCTCTGCCCTTCTTTCAACTCGAAACCCTTCGATGCGAGCTGACTCCATCCATGAAACGCCTCTACCGCCTTATAGTAGTTCATTGGTCGAGAGTTCGGGTTGGGGTACTCTGATTGGCTGTAGAAGCCGTCAATCAAGTTCCCCAAGTTCTTCTCCGGTAGGATGGAACTACGTGCGTTCCAATCTGTCCACGTGACTTGTGAGGCGGCTCCCTCAGAAACAGCTGTCCTGTGATGTTGGATAAGTAGGGAAACTTTCAGTTTGTAATGTCTTCCCAGTAAATAAAATGACAAATTTGTTTCTTCACAAATTATTTTTGATTTATCACTAGTAACTGGAAAGTCAAACTCTCAAACACTCTCTTTCGTCACACTGTGAGCCAAGCGGTTCGTACACTCTAATTTCCCAATAAATCATCTTCATTGAACTGTGGAAAAATGTCAATTACTGAGAACCTAAAGGTGAGTAACTTGACCAACATGCATAAACCAAACATAAACTAACCGAACGACCCTGATGTTATACGTGTCTGTAGTTCCTTAAAACGTTTTAAAATCGATAAATAAATGTGTTTGAATCCAGTTTGCGATATTGCTCTTCAGGCTTGCATTTGAGGTAAAATTGGTCCTACGTTTCATTTACATTAAGTCTTACATTCAACATACAGAAACCTGTATTCACCCTGTCTACAATTGCTTCAGCATCATTTTTTTTCCCAGATTGACTCGATTAATCTAACAGCACAGTCTCTTAACACCTATCTGTAGTCATGTAATCCCCCCAAACACACGCACAGGAACACTTACATGAAACATTTTCCTAAAGTTCAAAGTTTAAACTATATGAGCAGACTACCTTGATGTTACAACAGCTTAAAATGTTAGTTGATCCTATTCTGCCACCTAGAGGTCAGTTGTTCTACTGCGTCGATTTCATGGATCGCAAACATCAGCACAGCAAAGGCAGACAGTAAGTGTGTGGCAGTATCCAGGTTACACTGAAGTGGAGAAACGCGTTTTATTATATCAAACATACACATTATTGCATTTCCCAACACAGACATGATAACACATGCTTTGGTATATGATGGAGAACTTCAAATGATGGATGAACTGCATTTCATCATGTACCTTATTAGAACAATCCTTTGTGAAAATTGTACCCATGCCTGGAGGTTATTTCTAGACATTCAACTGAACATGACAAGTGAAATGTAAAAGCATTTAATATAAGCACTATAAGTTAAAGAAACATTTTTAGTAAGATCACGTATACTGTTAGAAAACACTGAATAACTAGTCAAGTCAGGTGGAAATGTAATAACCACTTCAATTCCATACTTACATCTTTAAAATAAAACCATGAAATACAATAAAGCCTGTGATTCTAGGCCATATTAACGTAATTACACACAAGCTTCAGAAAGGCAAAACTGACTGATCTAGAAGTTAACAGCTGATTTACAACAATCATATTCTAGATACATGAACCATGGGTAAAAAATGGTGTGTTCATCTTAAAATGCTATAATTGAACTTCAAGCAATTCTAACATCCTGTCCCTGATATAATTTAGCTTGCAGTAAATACTACCATAATTTGTCCATCCAACCAAACAAAAACTCCTTATGTCAAAACTATTACAATGGACAGAGCAAACCCACAAGGCCAAAGTTTCCTATACAATGACACCATTGTATGAACAATACTCATTTTGAATTCTGACGAGGCATTACACAATGGTGACAAATGCAATAAACTTTTTAATACTTTGAGGTTATTTGAGGAGTATTGGTAATATTTTTTTTGCTGGGAAGATTTTTTAATCATCTTTTTAGCTCTACTCAACATCTCCATTTTAGAGAGCTTTTGTAAAGTGAACCAGTCTAGAAGTTTCTTTGAGGTGGGAAAGCAGCTCTGCCTAAGTGCATCCGAGACAGGACTATTCTTTGATGATAACATTCATCAAATATCTTCCTGCCTGTTGAAATAGGAAAAAACTAAAATGGCTACTGAGACCAACGTGACCCATGAAGGGACTGATCTCATTGTCCAATTACTATTTAATGGGTCCATTGATACAGCTATCCCACAGGACCTTGCTCTTCAAACGTAACCTTATTTTCATGTCCCGCCTGTCCAGTGCTTAAAGAAAAAAAAGTTGTAAAAAGGACCCATGTATAATAAAGGCCACATGCTTGTTATTCCACTACTCCACCATATATAGCTTTCAATTAGAGTTAAGCAAGGAACTCCAGGCAGTTAAGTCTACAAGCTGATTTCTGTTCCCCAAATCAACGAGGACTTGTAGTTTTATGTTTCAAAATGGCTCTTAAAACAAATGCCGTCTCGTGTGCTTTGCCTGTTGTGAAGAAATGACTCAGCATGCTACTGGTAAGGGAATCCTTGAAAGCCTTGTGTCCTGAAGGCACTGCAAACTAGCCACCACCCCCATTCCACTGCCTCACACAATCACACCTCCCTGCTGAAAGCCAACCAGATGGAAAATGAATATCCCTCCTCTGGATGAACAAGAGCAAACCAATGTGAACATGCACTAATAATACAATCTAAAAGAAAAGTCCACTCTTGCCACAAGAGCATTTCTGTCTGTAAAATAAAAAAAAAAATTAAAAAACTTGGAGAAACCTAAAAACTAGTATTGTAAATCTTAAAAACACATTTCAATTCCTCTCCAATCAATTCACTCATCCAACAGGAGGCACTTGAGTTGCCTAATGTCCCCCCCATAATATACTGAACATAACTAGTTACACTAATTGAGGTAATTAATGCATTCATTAGCAAATACTTTGTCAACATACTGTCAACATACTGCACATGACATATTGGTGGTACACAGTATCTTAAAGCATTAAAGGACTTGTAGTAGTTTCAGTTTCTCCTTTTTAACATGCAATGTATGCTACAAAGGGCTCTGCACACAGACAGACAGACAGACACCACCATGCAGACATAATATCCTGCAAACCACATACCACAGCGGCGGGAGATAATAATAAAAAAGAAAACAACAAATAAGAAACAGTCTCTGAGTCAGCCAGCTCTTTCAGCTAATGCAGCAAACACGCAACCCCCACGTCTGAACAATCCCCAGCAGCCTTCAGCTGGCGTGGGGTTTGACAGAAACTTCGGACTGGTCAGCTGTGGATCCGTTTGGGGGTGCAGGCTTGCTGCCAAAGTTCCAGTCCACAGGGTTGAGGAGCTGCATGGTCTTCTTGTGCGTCCAGATGGGGTTGATGACAACAGTGAGCAGGGCCAGGCCAGTGAAGAAGAGGAGGCGCTGGGGCAGGACTGCGTGGGTACTGATGTCTTCCCAGTGGCTCCAACTCACCCACCATATGTAGTAGGTGAGCACCATGCGACAGTGGAACATGTGGATCATTGCCCACTGGTTGGCCCTCCAAAACAAGCTATGGGCCCAGCCGGCCTGTAAGGGAGGAAGAAAGATGGAGAGAGGCAATGATGGTAGAGACTGGGACAGGATTGGCGTTACTCAACAATGAAGTAGTTAATCTTCAGTAGTGTTTGTTGTGGCATGGTAGTTTTTCTCCACTCTTCAAAGCTTATTATTATACCATTACATTATATCATATAGCCTGCATCTCTGTGTGTTATGTGTACTTACAACTGAAATTTGTGTGTAGGAGGAACAGATAACGTTTCTACTAACAGCTCCATCCTTTTGTGGAACTTCCTCTTTCTAATAATGTCCAGCTGGACTTATCACTTGACAACCATAAGGTGCATCAGGCTGCATATTATGTCCACACTGAAGAGGAATTGAAACCCCTGTGTACCTCCAGTAGTGTGTATGCTAGTTGACAAGTACCCATAATAAAGCAGCAGGGAAAAGGTCAGCTAGCAGCATCACACAGATGTACCACTGGAGCCCTTGTACTCTGGTGAAATAATTGCAGTTGCCAAACAAAGCTGTGGTAAGATGAGTGTGAGGGTAGAATGAATGAAGCATTACGCAAGATCTGTATGGAGGAACGTGATGACAGCCTGTGGGAAAATAGAGAAGTTTCACTCAACAGAGACAAAGACACTATAGGGCCATACCTTCAGTAACATCCAGGATATACAGGTGAAAGGTGTGCTCATCTCCAGCAGCAGTGTAACCATGGGCAGGTAGTGGCCCAGGGAGTCCCACACCACCGCCGCTGCGAATCCTGACAGGGCGAAGAAATGATGTGTTGCCAGTGGGAGGTCAAACGACCAAAATGCCACACTGGAGGCGTGGAGTGCTACATTCTCAAAAGCAAAGAAGCCCGTGGCGGTGAGGATGTTAAACCACGACCAGTCCTCTTGGCCCCTCACCTTGTCTCTGGACAACGCCGAGTCCCCAGTCAGGGCCCGGAGGCCGGCTACGGTACTCTGGATGCCAAAGACAGCCCGAGTGGCTGCCAGGCTCCAGAACACCTTCTCCTTGGCTAGCAGGGAGCAGTAGGTCTGGGAGAGGGCTGCAGA
>OOFE01029918.1:18238-30019 GCA_900323365.1 Monocentris japonica | reverse complement strand
ACAGCAACATGCCACCACCCTCCACCCTGTTGCAGGGCCCACAGGGGAAGCCTGGCAGGCCGGGCAAGCCTGGACCACCAGGACCGCCAGGAGAACCGGGCCCACCAGGACCAGTGGGGCCCCCTGGTGACAGAGGGGATCAGGGCAGGACTGGGATTTTGGGTTTGGGGGGGAACGGAGCTATCAGCACGGCCACCTACAGCACGGTGCCCCGGGTGGCCTTCTATGCAGGGCTTAAGAACCCCCATGAAGGCTATGAGATCCTCAAGTTTGATGATGTGGTCACCAACCTGGGCAACAACTATGATGGCATCTCGGGCAAATTCATCTGCAGCATCCCAGGCACATACTTCTTCATTTACCATGTGCTGATGAGAGGAGGAGACGGCACCAGCATGTGGGCAGACCTCTGCAAAAATGGCCAGGTTAGTGACACTTGGTGCCTTTTCACTGCTTTGTAACTTTTCATGTGTTACCTCGCCTCGGATGTAGACACTTCTGATTCCACTGATGGTCTCTCTACTCTCTGTTTATATCTCTCTAACAAAGATTCATTCGTTTTAAGAAGCTGCTTTTTGAATAAAAATAATCGCGACATTGTGGGGCGAGCGGTGCGCATCTGCCGTGCCCAGAGCGCGCAGCTGTGGCACCGAGCGCGCCGGGAGAGAAAGATGCGTTGTCAGACTGTACTCCCCGTCAACTCTTAGCATGTTGCGTCCTGACATTGCCGCGTCCCCCGATCCGAAGTACGGCCACTGCTGAGTTGAGAGCAGAGTCCGCGTCCTCCTTCTTGCTTAGAAGTTGTCAAACTAGAAAAATGTTCATGTACGGTATCCTATTTCTCCGGATCCGGATTAATATGTAGAGACAATGATTCGCAGGTGGTGAAGTTAGTGGTTGAGTGTTCTGAGTGTTGTGGGTTGGAAAAGCTCCGCTGACACTGAAGTGCACAGCTTTAATGAAATTAAGTCAATTTCAGGAGCTGGAAAGGTAGGAAATCTGTAGAGTGAATGAATCATTATGGGCATTTACAACTGATGGTTTTTATCCTCGAGTATATTTTAAGTTATTTAATTATTATTATTATTATTATTATTATTATTATTATTATTATTATTCCTTTCCCTCACGTCAGTTTAACCTGATCTGTGGTGGCATCTAATTCTGTCTGCGGGGTTGGGAAATATTAGAAATACAGCTGAGAAAACAAGGACCGCACCTGCCTGTTTAAGCCAAGTGTGGGATTAATAAACAGTGTTGGCTGTCTTTCCGCCGTATGAGTACGGATGCATTCGTCTCTTTGCAGTCGTTTTAAACACAATAAGACATCTGCACGATCTATTCTCGGCTTATTTGAGCCATCATTTTAATGGGGATGTAATTTTATTTTGCGCCCCGCAGTGTCCTCTCAGGTTGGTAATGTGTGTAAGTGTGACTGGGTTTTATTTCCAGCCTTCCGATCAGCCGTCAGATCTTTTATCTTCAAAGTAGCTCCGAAGTAAAAGGATGGATTTTCCACTGCAGTTATCCCTCGCTTTTTTTTTTTTTTTTTTAAATTTAGGTGCCACTGTTTTCATATCCGCCTTAGCTGGCAGCAACAACAAAAAATACATACATGAAATAAAGCATTTATAGCTTTAGGGTAATGAAGACAGCAAAGAAGCAGGCTGCCAATTAAAAACAAACAAACAGAATAACCAGGCTTACTTGAGTATAGCATATTCAGTGTCAACAAAAACAAAAACAAAAAGTTCCTCAGCATCAAATGATGTAGCCTACTGTAAAACCATAAATCCATTTACAACCCTGTACAGTACTTTTAATACTTCATCAACACTTAAGCACTTAAGTAAAGTGTAGTATATACTGTATGATACAATATATGAGAAAATTGAAGTTAGGGGAGAGGGGGCATTGCATTACTTGCATTACATTAGTTGCATGGCTCACATGCTTGTGCACATGAACATACTTTTTTTTTATATTAAGTGCAAATAGCCTATTGAGTCTCATTATCAAGGACTGGGATACCCAAACGGGGTCATGATAGGTGATGGAAATATATATTTTTTTGCTACATACCTAAATGTATACTCATGGTGCAAGCTATGCACTGAAGGTCAGTTATAGGCACGAAGACACAATATTGTATTCTATTTGATGACAAACATTTTTCTCATAAGATGAGGTGAGAGTGCACAACAATATCACATAGAGAAATGCAATATATAGTCCATTTCATGAGCATTTGGAGATTCTACCTCTCTGTCATCTGCTTGCTCCTTGGTCAGAATCAATGAGCCCTGTTTCCACAGCAATGAGTTCCTCTGTGGACAGACAGTATTAATAAATACTACTAAAAAAAGGACCAAGTGTCTGACCGTCCATGTGTAATTTAACAGAGACCGTGGCCTTGTGAGGAAAACCCAGGCTTTACCTCATGATACTAATGAGTAATATTGACATGGGTATCTTACGTTTTATTGTCAGCTCCTCAAATGCTTCAGGTTAAAGGATAAATTATGTTAAAAAATAAATGAATGTCATTCATGTCAACTAATGCTTTATTAAAATCGAATGCTGTGGTGTTAGTGGTCTTACATTGGAGACGTTGGCATCCTGGGACCAAGCTATGAGCCGAGAGGAGACAAGAACAGTAGAACAGTTAGCAGCCTCGCAAAACCTGCAGCCTCGCAAAGACAGCTAGAGGTTAATTCATCTGCCCTCGCCAAGTTCACACACTGCAAAGCCCCAAAAAGAGTTACAGCGATGTGAAGGATCCTCTATATATAATGTCTCACTCCGCAGTAATGTTTATGGGTGGGTATAAAAGCATTCATACATAATAGGCGAAGGAGAACATATGTTGCGATAAAACGCCTTCTGTTCCCGCTTTACTGTGCTCCCAAGAGGAGGCTATGGAGGCACTTAAGTTAGACGCACACAGTGTGCATCACCAGAGACCCGGGTAATGTTTATAAAGTGCTAACTGCTCTCACCCTTTCTTATTCCTATGCATAGCTGAGAGATGGAGAAGCAGACACTGAGATCATTTCCTCATGCCAGAAGTATGTGCCGTCCTTTTGCTGTGGTGTTTATTGGGTTGTGTGGCTGACCTAGAAGGCCCCAGAGCCCCTGTCTGTGTAAATGACTGTGAATGGTTATACATGTTGGGCTGACTTGCGCAATGTCATTGATAAAGTGCTGAGAGGCCAGCTGATGGTCCTACCGTCAGGCTGGTGCTTTCCTCAGCTCATTTAAAGCTGCAGAAAGCAACGCTGCGAGTTGGGACAGGGGAGGCCAGGGAATTGCAGACAATACTAGTATTTTATCATCTTTTGGCTTTAGCGAAGCGGCGGGTTTCCAGGCCCTGCAGTGCTGTTTTGCTCCAGCTTGCGCTCCTCCCACTCCGGGGGTTCTTACAAGCCATGTCTAACATCAACAGCCATGGGTTACTTTTTTTTTTTTACTCCCCTTCTTCCTCTTCCTCTTTTGGCTCAGCGGAGCGCAATTGAAGAATCCCAACATTGTCCCCAGAACCTTGACACTTTTCAAGCTAAACCGAAAAGTGAGCTCCCTGGTAAACAAACAAATAAGAATCTATTTTCAGCACAGCACACTTCATCTTCTCTCCAAGTTCCTCCACGCACACTCCTTCCTTCCTTCTCACTTTGGCTTCTCCATCTCCTGTTATTTTACTTGCGTTCCAATCCAATCCCAAACTCTCCCCGATGTGTCGACATCGTCTTGGACACATCTAGGGAGGCGAGGCAGTGACAATGAAGACAAATTCATCGCGACACTGTGAAAGGGGAAGAAAGAGAAAGACATAGCTGTGGTGCTATTGTGCCATCGCGTCTATTTAATTGTAATTAAAAAGCTTGAACCAGATCCAGGATGTGTTTGTGCTCCTCCTCTCTGTTCCCCTCTTAATATTGTTATTAATCCGCAAAACCGTTTCAGAGTTAATTAAAAGCAATGACTTCAGCGTCAGTCTCTCAAGAGGACCGTAGTGAATAATCACTCTGTCTCCTTCTTTAATAAGCTTCAACGTCCTTTGTGCACATGGCTCTTCCCCAGCAATTACTGTTCCAGTCGCCTCCTCACACACACACACACACGCACACGCACACAAGCGCACACACTGCTGCATTTGAGTGCATGTAGGTGAACGTGCTCACACACACACACACACACACACACACACACACACATACACACACACCCTCCTAACCCACCCCAACTGTGCTCTGCCCTCCAATTCTCCTCTATGTTAGGCTTATAGTAGCTCGTTCTTCAAAAGGGCTACAAAGTTTCAATCTTAAAAGAAAACTCAAGGTTTGGCTTTAAAACGTGTCAGCGCCCTCAGAAGAGAACACGGATTCTGGTACCACAGACTCGGTTTGCTAACAATCAATATTCTGCGTTATAACAGAGTGAGTTGGGGCTTGCCATCCTTTTCGTGGATTTTCTCTGCGTGCTAACCACGGTCCAAAGCAACGGGATTCTTTTTACCCCAGAAGGCCGTTGAAGTCCAGCATCGCTCAGGTTAACTCAGTTGCGTTGTCGTTTTCCCCTTCATACCATCCGTCTCAGTCCCAGTCATCTCCAGGGGGTTTCTTAAAATTGTTTATCCTATTGGTGTGTATCCAGGTGTAACACACACAGTGTGTCTAGCATCACTGATTGCTTTGATTATTGATATGTTCTATATGTTCTATAGCGAGGTGTAGATCCATTACACTCTTATTATTTACTGTAGGATAGGCGGTTTCTCTTTACTGACAAAATACTGCAACAGATTCATGACGAAAAATGTCTCATTCAGTCTCAGAATGGAAAAAAGACTTGACTGTGAGGATTACAAGCACTGGACACATTGGTGAGTGGGACCTATCTACGATGTATTTATCCCTAGCCTTCATCAAGAAATGTAGAAACAGCAATATTTGACTTTTGAATTTTAACATTCTGGTAATGTTGGGACCTGCTATTCTTTATCCTGGTCTGACTTCAGCACTGAGAGGCCTCTGTGTGTCTGGTGTAACAGAGAGACTCTGTCTGGAATAGACAGACAGCCGTGTCTGGGTGTGAGAGAGCCACCCTCAGTCCCTCAGCCTGTGGTATTGATCTCATTATGTGTGTGTATGTGCCTTTGCATGTGCGCGTGCATGCGTCTCTGTCCCTCTCTTCCTTTGACAGACCCATTTCTTTCTGTGTGATGTATAGCGCGGCACTTCTTCTATAATCAGCTGGGGAGGTAGTGGAGGCGGACCTTTGGCCTTGATCTGCTGTGTAATTGGACATTGGATTTGACACTCCGCTGAGTGGAACATTAGAGCTGGCCTAATTAGGTGCGAGGGCTATTAAATGAAGATTTGCCCATGTTGTTAGGAAATACCACACAGATTGGAAATGTCAAGATGACATCGGGTTGTCATCTGCAACCAGAGGGAAGAAAATCTATCATTTATTGGTGAAGTTTCAAACCGTACTCTGAAACTGCCCACCACTTCTCTGTAATCATTCTCTGCCTTTCATACGTTCTGCAGTCAGCTCCTCGAATAGAGAGCCGTCAGAGCCTACCTGTGAGCGCGTTCCCCTTGCTGGCATCTCAGAACTAGAGCTCATGAAGAAGTGCTAAAACATCTCATGCACTGTGAAAAACATATGGTCTAAAATAAGCTATGGATTTTCACCAGTTGCTGGCTGACTCAGGCATGCTATGGTGTTGACTCACAAGGCTTCTTCATTATAATGAGGGCCCATATGGGAGCTAGACAAGAGCCCCTGGCCCTCTTATGTAAACATCTCTCTCTCTGTGTGTCTCTCCCTACGCCCCTGACATTTAGCTGTCCCCCGAATTCACACTTCAGTGATACCCACAATTTTCCCCTCCCACTTCATAGGAAAACAGTAAGTCAATGGCTTCAAGTGACTCACTGTTTGCTACCTAACTCGATGTGTTTAACACAGCCAGCGCCCCTTCAAATGAATATGGGTAAGCTATCAACAATCCTCCAAAGTCAAAGATGATGAATAGGCTACTTCATGAAAAATGCATGTCACAGCAAAGCTGGGAGTCTGCCTCTCATCGAAGACTATTATACAGAAACTCACTTTGCCTCATTTGAGAGTGGTTTTTTTTTCCCAAAGAAAAGAAATCTTACAGAATGATGCTGTGCAGTGCCTCGGGGTTACTAGGATTCACACAGGAAAAACAGGCTTGGTGTGAACAAAGGGTCTGGATTTTTCAGTAAAAGTCTCTTTTCAGACGATGCTGAGAGCAATGATTGGAGTTTTAGTGTTGGAGCCAGAGGCAGACAGCACTGTGTATCTCAGTGATTGACTGAGTGTAATGAGTCAGATGCAAGAGAGAAAGAGTGGCCGAAATGCAGGTCAGAGTTGATGCCTCTTTCTTCCTCCCCTATTTCCACTGACAAGTCTCTTTCAGTACCAAACCAGGAGAAGCTGCCTTTATTTTATCCTCTTTGTTGTGGCTGTTAAATCTCGATGCTGTTACTCTGGTCCCTCAGAGGTTTCCGCTTGGATAGCGTAACAATTGTACAAGTGATAAACTTAAATAATGTGCGACACCTCACCTTTCGCATCCTGTGAGCAATTTCATAAGCCACAAGAGGATTGTGCAATAAAGACACTCTGTTTCAAAGAGGGAGGCTGTGCAGGTACAAAGACAACAGCTGGTGAAATTAATTCGGGAAGCCTTTTTCTACTTCTCGCTGACAGATGGCAAATCTCCTGTTACCATTTCATTCCTCTTATCATGTTTTCAATTAGGTTCCTCTGCCAAATAAACCCGTAACACAAGGGAGGACCGCAGCATTTTGACACTACAATTCTGTCACGACCAACAGCAGTTTCTCATTTCATTATTGGTGTAAATTTGTTTGTCTGTATCTTGAGTGTGCATGCTTGTGTATGTGTGTGTGTGTGCATGCTGTAGTGAAATGTTGGACCAAGCACAACGGTGTAACAAGCTCTCTAAGCTGCTATTAAGCATGCAGTTCACGGCTGGAATGCTCAAACACAATTAGACAAGCGGTACACTTTTGATTTAAAGAGGGCCAATGGAAACGGGTTGATCCGAAAAGGAGGCTCGACAACAAGTCAACAAATCCCTGTCAGAGAGACTACAAAATATATCCTTGTCACTCACACTGACAACGCCTCTCATAACACAGCAGATCACTGTCCCAATGAGACATTACAGGCTGTTTCTGGGCCAGCCGCGACAAAAAAAAAGTCAATTAAATTGCCGTGCCTTTCATAAATAATACTATGGCAACAGAAGTAGTCAATAGAGGCTTGGAAGTAATGCATGGGCAATCCAGCCAACCGTATGATGCCGCACATCACAACTGTTGGATGAGGATAATGTAAAATGCCATATAAAATAAGGGTGATTTGCAACTATTTGAAAGTAATCCAACTTGACTGAGCAGCAGTGACAGTCAATATGTTAAAACGTGTTACGCTTTCATGTTCGGAGCGATTATAAACGTGGGCACTGTCACTATTGATAACTGTAATGTTCATATTCATAGTTATACAGTATCCAAGTTAAGAGAATCACTTCACTTTCGCAGGCACGCATTATCTATTAAGCCGAAGCACAGCCTTGGTTTTTCTGTCTCCACGCAGAATGTTATTCAATCAAAGGCATCACGGTGGCGATATGACGGACGCAAACACGCACAAGCAGCCGCGAGGAAGACAACATCGCCTGACACCTCATTTACCATCGCTGGAGCAGACGCTTTACGGCCTCACGCTTTGTTTGTCTTGTCAAAGTTGCTCTACATATTCTGTGTCAAGGTCACGCACTGCCAGTCGGCTGTTTGTCCTGCTCATCTCTCGCTATGCATCCGCCTTACCCTGAGCTCGAACCTCTGGACCTCCTATCGCTAACAAGTGCTTTGTGCGCGGAGGAGAAAAGAACAGCCGCGATAGGAGCTCCTTGGTCATTATTTCAAAAATAGTGAGAGAGATTTTTATTCGAGCACGCTCGTGAAAGAAAACAAAGCAGTCTCCGGCAGTCTACGGGGATAAAATCCATTAGGGCAAAACAAACAAAACAACAACAAAAATAATATCATCTTGGCAGAACCATAAGAAGTTTACCATAAGTTTACTTTGACTAAAGCACATTTCGTCGCTGCTAAAGAAAGTGCGTGGTATTTATACTGTCCCTAAACTAAATTAATT
Source organism: Monocentris japonica (assembly GCA_900323365.1). Lineage (NCBI taxonomy): Eukaryota > Metazoa > Chordata > Actinopteri > Trachichthyiformes > Monocentridae > Monocentris > Monocentris japonica. The sequence goes on along the minus strand of OOFE01029918.1, from coordinate 21,793 downwards.
GATACAATTACATATACTGTATAGATGCTATATTATAGCATCTCTGACATTACCAGAGGACCCCAGGTTCTGTGGAAACAATAAACCAAATATTTTTATAGTTTCATTAAAACCACAGCAGACAAATCCTCCTGAGCCGTCACCACCCCCTCACCCACCAGCCCCAAGTACTGTAGTAACCCTCTAATAAGGCGGTGTTGACTTTGTGCGCTTGGGGCACATCGTATCATATCATATTAATATGCACCGGACGCCTGCCTCTCAGAATCAGGATAGGAGGCTTTGTTTGCACATCGATATGAGCCTTGCTAGATTTAATCAGGAGGATAAACAATGAAAAAAAGGACAATATTTCTTATATTACCCCTGCACCTTAAAACCTCTCCTCAGCATTTCATTATCCAGATTACCCTTTACAGTACTTTCACTTTTCATGCCAATGCGACTGCCATTGTCAGTGAAGTTCCTGGTATATCTTCCAAAGTTTGATTTATCCTCCCCTCTTTCTATTCCTGAATCCATCTTTCCCCCAATAAAAGTCTATATATCCTTTTTTTTCTGGAAACAGTAATTTCATTTTCCCTCAAAAATATGCCTTTTTGTATTGACAATAACACTGCTAAGATGGCTGAAGGAGTATCAATCAACCTTGCTCCTCCCTGTCTCATAATTCAATGCAGCAAGCTGAAGGCAAAGTAAAGAACATCCCTACATCATCCCTTGAAAATCATTCAAAGTCATGCAGGGTATTGAGTGTCTGGTAGGTTGCATGGCTGGAAATCATACAGAAAGTTGCGTTATGCCCCCCAAAAATATATGCAGCTGCTGGTAAGCTTTTAAGAAGTGTGTGAAGTCCATGTTTGCCGTCTGAGCTTGCAGTCGAATCGTGGAAAACCATTGTGGTGCATGTTTGTATTGGTTGACAGTATCTCCTTGTAATTGTTGGCTGAATAACCCCGTCGTCACACCCAGAGGTTCAGGCAATTGTTCTGCGCCACCGTGGTACCAAGAGGAAGACCATGACAGTGCTCCTAGGTTGATTTCTGGGAGGTATTAGGAGAGGCGCTGTCCCCCCTATGACAGTTGTCGTTATTTTCACAATGATGAAGTGTTCACTGGAGATCAGATGTTCTTTGGTAATGCAACGTCACTCATATAACCTGCAGCTTGTTTTAGTCAAGTTTTAGCACCATCCCGTCTAAACTCTTTTCACAGTACTGGTGAAGGAAGGCCAGTGACCTCATGAACCCCTCATGTATCATTTAAGACTCTTTGCTCCAGTTTCTATCACTTACTTTTAACTCTCATACCCTCCAGGGCTTCTTTTAAAGTAATAATTCATTTTCATTTAAATAAATGTCTGTTTTGCTGCTCTCCAATTGATATGACAGAGTAATGATTCAGCCTATACCCAGTTCAGTCCAGTGAAAGCTTTTACAGACAGTGCTCGGTAGGTCTTTGCCGGGAAAAATCCCCTGGCGCACAGGAAGTGATGCGTTTTACAAACACTTGGCTTGGAATAAATAGAAGAAGAACTGGGTAGTTAGCATGAGCAGCAATAGCCACCGTGGCTGAACAGACAAAGAAAAGAGCGGCACCTACAGAAACAGTACTGGACACACTGTTGGATTGGATCTCAGATCAGTGAAGAAACACTACAGTAATGCTAAACACCGAAGATAGAGATCAAATATATATATATAAACAAGGATCTCGCAGATCACCACTTAACAGCTGATCTTAAATTCTAAAATGTAAAGATTTTTTGAAGAATAAAATCAATCATTATTTGATTTCCAGGCCTGTACAAAATTCCCTTTTATTAATGAAGTGTATAAACGTTAAGGGGACGTGTTCCAGGATCCCTATTAGGTTTGGCAACTCTGATGATGTCTATGCAGGAGATCTCTGTCAGTAGCTGGCCTATCCTCACATTCGTCAATATGCCTGTTGTGTGTAGCCCTTAAATAGAACAATTAATTGTCGGCAATCTTCTATCCCGCCTGTTAAGCCATCTTGTCGACACCCGCTCAAAAAGCCGTGATATGGGGCCTCGCCCATCCTTTAAATGGGCCAAGGGCCAGAATAGACTTTGGAAACCAGATAATGAGGCACAAGAAAACCACTTAAACTGAATCAACTCTACTGAGCAGACTGAGTGACTAACTGGCTTATTTAACCAGTGGCTGCATTAAAGGATGCACTGTTTTTTCATGCTGATGAGAAAATAAGTTATGGTAGATGTGGTTCTCCTTGTTAGTTTTTAGAAGGGGTACTGAACTAAGAGATGCTGCAGAACCAGGTTTAAGTTCAGGACCTTTTTGCAGAATAATACTGTATTTAATTATGCCTGGTGGCACACACTGTATGCTGCCAACATTATGGGTTTAATGGGTCCATGACCTTTGCTGCATGTCATCCCCTCTCTCTCCTAACTTTCCTGTCACTCTCTACACACACATACACGAACACACACTCAGTGTTTCAGCACCCGTTTGGTGCTGCAGCCTCCACTTCTTTCCCTAGAGAGGAAGTACACATTTGAGATGGAGCTCTTAATTAGCCAGGACAGAGGTCATGTAGAAACTGCTCGAAATGTTCTATAATCAGGCTGCCAGCATACACACACACGCCGACACGCTCCTACACACACACACACACGAATAGACATGAATGCCCACAGACACAGAGTCCCTCTTTCTCTCTTTCTTTTTCAGGCAAACTCATTCCATTGATTCTAGTTATGCCTCACTGTGCGTTATCGAATACTTCATCTGCAGTGGGTGTCCTTGGCCTGTTTTTATTGTATTTCTTAATAATTTCCTCCTCACTGAAGCCTGGCCACCCCCAGAGACAGCCTTGTTGATGAGTTTCTAAGATGTTCTCTTTCTACGGACCTCTTCTTTTCAAGGCTGAACGTTAGGTCTTATGTGAAAGACAGTATGGTGTGGCTGACCCACTGGTTTGTAGGTTTAATGTGAGTGATTGCATGTGTTTGCACTGTGATGGACTGGCAACGTATCCAGGGTGTTTCCCTGCCTTTTGCACAATGTATGCTGGGATAGGCTGCAGCCCCTTACTAAGTGGGTTATGAAAAAATGAATGTCTTTGCGTCTGTCGTTGTCTGTGCAGGTTCGTGCCAGTGCCATCGCCCAGGATGCAGACCAGAACTACGACTACGCCTCCAACAGCGTCATCCTCCATCTGGACGCAGGGGACGAGGTGTACATCAAACTGGACGGGGGCAAAGCCCATGGAGGCAACAACAACAAGTACAGCACCTTCTCTGGCTTCATCCTCTACGCAGACTGAGGACAGAGACAGACACAGAGACAGATAGTCAGACAGAAAGAGAAGATATTGAGAGGAAGAGTTATACAATGGGGGGGGAGGAGGTGGGTGGTTAAAAGCCAGAATGCTTTCTAGTTTCCTAATTCTCTCCATCATCACGGACCCCTCTGCTTCGCATCCATCAGCCTGACACCCTGGCTCTCTAGCCAAGCCTGGCTGCAAAGCTCCCGAGGAAACACTGAGAGGAGCAGGGCGGGAGGAGTG
>OOFE01029906.1:0-13684 GCA_900323365.1 Monocentris japonica | reverse complement strand
TGATGAGCGGTGCCTGGTGTCCTCCAGACATGACGCTTAGAATTGAGGCCAAACAGTTCAATCTTGGTTTCATCAGACCAGAGAATCTTGTTTCTCACAGTCTGAGATCCTTTAGGTGCTTTTTTGCAAACTCCAAGCAGGCTTTCCTGTGTCTTTCACTGAGGAGAGGCTTCCGTCTGGCCACTCTGCCATAAAGCCCAGATCGGTGGAGTGTTGCAGTGATGGTTGTCCTTCTGGAAGTTTCTCCCATCTCTACACAGGATCTGTGGAGCTCAGCCAGAGTGACCATCGGATTCTTGGTCACCTCTCTTACCAAGGCCCTTCTCCCCCGATTGCTCAGTTTGGCCGGGCGGCCAGCTCTAGGAAGAGTCCTGGAACCTTCAATGCAGCAGAATTTTTTTTGTAGCTTTCCCCAGATCTGTGCCTCGACACAATCCTGTCTCTGAGCTCTGCAGGCAGTTCCTTCGACCTCATGGTTTGGTTTTTGCTCTGATATGCATTGTCAGCTGTGAGACCTTATATAGACAGGTGTGTGGCTTTCCAAATCATGTCCAATCAAATGAATTTACATGGGAAAAAATGAATTTAAACGATTTTAGCATAAGACTACAATATAACAAAATGTGAAAAAGGTGAAGGGGTCTGAAAACTTTCTGAATGCACTGTAACTGACTGCAATTTTGAGAAGCTATCTATAATCTGTAATCTTTAAAAGTAACCCCCCAGTTGTAAACTGTAGCTGTGTATGTGTGTCAGTGTGCCACTGCAATGCAGTGCAATGCAGCCTGAATACTAATGCAGATGACTGCCATTGCTGTTCTCTCATTTACACAGCTCTCCTCTCCTTAATAAGTGTATACTTTCCTACCCTGCTCTCTTCCCTTTTTCTCACCTTATGTTACTGGTTTATTTCTCTCCCTTCCTCTCCAGATCTCCTTTCTCCCTCTCACCGTACTTTGCCTCTGTTACAACCATGGCTGTGTTCAATTTAGTTTCCATTCATGGAAAGGATTTTCTTCAAAATTCAGATACTACAAAAGCATTGGTCATGACAAGATGGTCATATCCAATAATTGAAAAAAAAAATAAAAATAAATAAATAAATAAAATCTCATTAGCTAATGAATTGGTGTTTTTGTTGACTGAACTGATAATAAAAAGTGACCCCAACCCTGAATCTTACACAAAGAGTTAGAAAAGTAGCGCTCACAGGTGAGAAACTTTTTGGACTGATGTAGACTAAACAGAGCCAAAACTATTTATGTGTGTCAGTGTGCCACCGCAGTGCTGCAGTCTGAATCCTAATGAATGCTGTGTGCAATCCTCACAAATTATGCAGTGTTTACACAGTGCTTACTGTAAAACAGCAAGTGTGTGTGAGCGAGAGGAAGAAGGGAGGGCGAGAGAGAGAAAAGGGACTACGAATGCGAATAAAAGGCTCCGTGTCAGTCATCATCTTATTTTTACTGCTTAGCTACATGTTACTGTAAAAGTGCTGAGGAGAGAGGGGAGGGGAGAAGGGAGGTAAGTTGAGGTTATGAGCGCGGGCATTAAGAAGCGGGAAGTGAAGAGGAGGCAAGAAGAGAAAAAAAAAGGACGGGGTGAAAGAGAGGAGAGGAAAGGGAGAGGAGAGGGGAAGAAAGGGAGGAGGAGAGAAAAGGAAAAGAACACAGATGAGGAGAGGAAAGAACAGAAGGGGAAAGGAAGAGAGAGGGGAGAGGAGAGTATAGCAAGAGGAGAGTAAGAGAAGGGAAGAGAAAGGAGAGTCTAAAAGAGAAGAGAGGAGGAGAGTAATTTGAGAGAGAGCATATGTGTCAGTGTGCCACCTCAGTGTGGTTCTGCAGTGTGAATGCTAACGAGGCCTTAAGGCTGAGGATAAACACATGGAAGTAGCTGACTGCTGCACCCAGCGCTCTCTCTTTGTGTCTCTCTCTTTCTCATTCAACTGCTTACAGAGCTCTCTCCCCTTATTCTCTCCCTCTCTCATACAATGCTAGGGTATGAATGGATGCTCAGGCAATAGGAAGGAACCAATTAAGATAACAAGAATGCATTGCTCTTGTCTACAAAATGATCCATCCGTTCTCTTGTCATGTGTGCTGTGTGGTCTATTATTGGATGCATTATTATTTCTCCTCTTTTTCACCATTTTTATTCTTAGTTGTGCTATTGCACTATTGTTATTGCTGCTGTAACAAAGGAATTTCCCCCCGGGGATTAATAAAGTACCTACCTACCTACCTCTTGCACCTTTGTTGCATACCCAGTCTCTATTTACGGAGAAAAAGTGCTTCATATGGGTAATTCATCATCATTATAACTATTATTATTATTCTGCATCTGATATCTATCATGGGAACAATAACATAGGCAGAGAATGCCAACACAGCTAGCATGTATGTCTTTCTTTTCTGGATGTTTGTGTGTCTCCTATTAGGCTGCTGCAGTTTTAAGGGGCCACGGTGTAGGAATTCAACTGTTCTTCGATTTTGGTCATTTCTGTTCAGTGAAGACACTGTTAAAATGTGAATTTGCTTAAGTGGGTACAGTTATTGCCCTGGATTTCCCGTTATGTTTTCAAATATACATTCCTTTTTACAGACATTTTTAAATTTCCACTAGGGCTGATGTATCATAGCTAGATGTGATTTTGATTTGCAGCGACAAATTTCTGAAAAGTTAAACTTCTGGGTCCAATAAAGAAAGTATTCAGGTCAGAGAGATTAATCTGTATGCAACTTCTGCCTGGAGACCAACTGTGTCCTGTAATGTGGAGCAGAAGAGTAATGTGTACTTGTTTGATCTCAGAATTCATGGAGTGGTGTACTGCATAACAGGAGTAGAAGTGTACAGTGTGAATGTGGTCTCGAGGCAGAATTCCCCTGCTAACAGAGAAAACTGTCTCCAGGCAGAGATATGCTAATTTATGCTTATGTAATTGGCTTACTGTACTGTTTCAGTGCTACATCGTAACTGTGATGTTGGCATCAGCTGCGGCTCGCAGCACATATGTAGGTCAAAAAAAACTTTCATGCCACCCCCCTTCCCGTTTTTCTGTTGTATTACTCTTTCTGATCTCCTCTGTCTCTCTCTGATCTAGTTCTCTATCAGGCACCTTGTGGTAGTAAATTCAGAGACACCGCAGAGAAAAGATGAGGAATAATCAGACAGTAAGCAGAAATACAAGAATAACATACGGCATTTCCATTGACTGACTGAACAGTGGCATGCAATGAGAATCATTGCGTCATCAGAAAGACTGCCTGCCACAACAATGAGGAACAGCAATTCATGTGTGATGGACAGTATGAATGAACATTGGCAGCAAAGCTGAAATTTTAACCAAAACAAATGTGACAAATAGCACTCATCTTGATGAGAAAAAGGCTGTGCAGTTCCATAGTTCACTGTATCTTATCATAACACCCCACATAACAGGTAGTCAACATCTGATCAAAATGCAGTCCTGAATGACGCATGAGTAGGTCTCACCTGAGAGGCACACTCTTGTGTGTGTGTCTTAATACTGGGACTAGGATGGCATAGGATTTAAACTGACATCACTCCCGACACCAACTGCTACCAAACAATTCTAGGGGGAAATGATGGGCAATGTGTGCCAAAGCTCATGTATGCATGCATGGTGTTTGGGCTAATCTCTGGTATACCCCCAATACCAATCCCCAGTTTAGCATCCCCTGCCCTATTCTCACCGATTCTACTGTGCAGCTTGTCATGAGAGGACCAGCTATAAAATAATCTCACTCTCTCACTCACTGAGAAAGAAGCTAAATTCCCCCAGAGACCACTTTCTGGGCTCTGGTGCCCCACCTTTTCTCTAATCCTCCCCTGCCTGACACACATTCCACAGACAGATAGACAGGATTATTAGGACCACTACCAACAAACTACATTAGCAGGTAGCACTACTAGTAAGGTTATTGAACAACTTAAAGTCACAAAGAAATGTAATTTTGAGAGCATCTGGCGTCCTATTGAACAGGACGTTGGGGGAACTAGCCCCGAAAAAGTTTCCTCTTGGATAGTTCCTGCTAGCGAGGTAGTACTTTTTGGGGGACCAGGAACCAGTGGGTGGAGTTGCAGTACTGAACAATGCTAATTGGTCAATGCAAGCTATGCAGAAATCGTCAGGTCCACCAACCTAATTGAATTATCAATGCCACCCAGAAGACTTTCAACATTTACTATCGTCTGATACAGAAAAAACTAAATAGAGATTGGACATCTGTTACTGAGCCATTACAGCAGTGTTTCTTAAATAGCACTGTCATTCAGTACACATTCTCCGTCTGCTATCAGCTGTAGTTCGTGGACAGGAGGAAATAAGATAGACAGTAAAGAGAAAAAAGTTGTTCATACTGAAGCTCAGTCAAATACAGATATGCCACTGTTGACAGGTAGCAAACATTACAATAATTTAATCAGCAATTCCATTTAGAGCACTTAAACAATCAATATTTAGTTTTATCAGTGTGTGGAAAGGAACAGGAGGTAGAGATAAAAGGCTACATAATTAGAATAGCCAATAGGGGAGAAAGTCAATACCAGCCTACCACTACTTAGAAAGAGACAGCAAAGTAGTCAAGACATAGGCTTAACTTATCTTCTTTGTGGCTGGTGATAGGATCTTTTCCAGCGTTTCTGGAACTATGGGGCATGACACAAAATTGGCTACAGGCCTAGTGCTTGGTCTCAGCAGCAAAGTGATGAAAAAATAGGCTAATCATTGTCTTTTGGCAATGGGGAAATGACCTTTACAGAAAGTGACTTTCAACAGTGTGGCAAACTGACTCCAACTTTGGTTGGGGAAGGGGAAATCCACCCTGACACACTTCACAATGGCTAGTCATCCCTGTGATTTTGGCAGTTCAGCCTAGATTTCTGAATATTAACAAATCTTTCCCAAAGTAAGAAACAAGACTGTCTACAGTGTAACTTAGAGACATGTGGATGTAGCAAAGAATTAGGCTTGGCCTAACTTGCCACTTAATCGAAACAGGGAACCCAAATTTTCTAAATTCTAAAAGTTTTTGCTCCCCACCTTCTGCACTTGGTTTCTGAGTGTGCATGTGGTCTTTGCTTTCCCTATGTGCTGTAAAAGGCTGAAGGGCCTCTAGTCTGGAGATACTGGTGATAATTCAAACCAGAGATACATTAGAGAGACTGGACTGTCTGTCAGAACCACACAACACTGCCTTGTTCACAATAATGACCACCAGATCACATCTACTCAGTGTGTGTGCGACGGGCACTTCCTAAGAACACCCTCTATTGTCAGAGAGCTAGTTAAGGGTTCATTCTCCACCCCAACGCAACCCCACCTCCACCCACACACACAGCATACACACACACACACTCCCCACAAACACTTCATTCACTCATGGTGTTTTATGGAGAGTCAGCATGTAGAGAGGGAACAATCCGGACACAGAAACCTGACTGAGTCCGTCAATTTACTGGGCAACTATGATGGACTGAACTCAATCATTATTTATCCATCTATCAACCAATACAATGGCTATATTATCTCACACACTCAATGTTGAACTTGACTGAATCTCTATCAAAACAATGGCTTATGACATACTTGATCACCACAATTTGCAACGCACTTGCTGGCCATAATTTGTTCTTTAACAAAAACCCATCATGCAAATTGACCAACAAAAAATCCAGAATCCAATGGGACCTGATAGCAACAATGCAACTCAGACCAGCATGTTGGTGTCAATAATGAAATAGTTTCATAAGACATTTTCTAACATGTATTACTATTGAGCTTAAAACTATTACTATTTCATATTGACATTAATTTTTTTTTTTTTTATTTGCATTGGAATAGCTGTCCTTTCCCCTGTTTGGGTAGGAGTGAATGAGCTGACACTTTATCCAAGTTCACCTTTAACACACACTGTATTCTACAGCAGATGGCTCATCTGCTGCCCAGGTACACAGAAAAACGCTGTGTGTCAGTGTGTGCGTGTGTGTGCACACAAGTGTTCATGTATATGGGGTGCAATCTGTTCCCATAGCCACTCGAAGACTGGACACTGAGCCTACCACATGTCTGCAGTCACACACACACTTTTCTGCTTCATTATTTCCTATTACTACCTAGCTCTTCCTCATCCCTTTCTGTCACCCCCCCCCATCTCTCTCTCTGTCCTTGAGGGGGTTTCACCTGAGCAAAAAGTTCCTGATGACAAACAGTTTGGTGCTGTTGTGTTGCTGTCATTAGCAAGGACAGAAACATCAAGCAGAGAGGCAAACTTATTTGACATTGCTTCTCTGGAAAAGTAACCATACATTTATTTTTTTATGAACTTTATTAATTTTGTATACACAAATTGACAATAATGTTAAAGCGCTTGTGAGTGCAATGTTATAGTGGTGCAGTAGAAAAAACAACAACATGCAATACACAGCAACTACAAGGAAAACACAACACCAAGTCAGCTTGGTCATATTTCACTTATTACAGTAAACATAATAACCTCACCCTTCAGGTCAGAATAAAAATAAATAAGTAAAAATAATAAGTAAATAAGATAAAATGGGATCTTATTCGGGGATAAATGGGAAGGTAAGAAGAGCCTTTCAATGTATATCAAATTTTTTTCAAGCTGTAAATTATTGAACATTTCTTTTATCCACAGTGTGTGTGTGAGAAGGCGGTATTGGTGATTTCCATCTCATTTGTATTAGACGTCTAGCCAATAATGTTACAAAAGCAATCAGATCCGCTTGGAGCATAGGCAAAGGCAATTGAGGGATGCCGAACAGAGCAGTAATGACATTAGGCTCGATAAGTGTCCCAGTTACCTCCATCAAAGTATTGAAAATCGCAGTCCAGTAGTTACGCAGAGATGTACACGACCAAAACCTATGCACATGGCTGGCAGGTGTTTGATGACATTTTTCGCAAGAGGGGTCAATATTGTCATAAATCTTGAAAAGTCTAACATTGGTTCAATGAGTGCGGTGAACAACTTTACATTGAATCAATCCATGTCTGGTGCAGAGAGAAGAGGTATGCACACATTTAAGAATATCCCCCCAAAGTTCCTCAGAGATCCCCTCCCCCAAATCCTGCCAAAGAGCCTTCACAGAATTCAGAGAGGTTGAAGATAAGGTTTGGATTTGACTGTAAGTATATGAAATCATACCTTTCATCACCGGGATCAGAGTGAGAAAAGCATCTAGAGGTGTGTCATCAGGCAGGTTATTGAACTGGACATATTTATTGTTAGCAAAACTACAAATTTGCAGGTATGAAGCATGATTTGCAACTAGTGGAACAGAGGTAGAAAAAGTTTGTAAACCAAAGTGACGTTTAAACTGGTTCCAAATCCTTAAGGAGGTTTTAATAATTATATTTTTAACATAGTGGGAGAAGGGGCAGTTGATGGGGGAGTGTACAAGAGCTGTCAGCGACACAGGTTTAGAGGAAAAAGACTAAAGAAACCATACATTTCAGGTAAGATGCTTATTAAAGGCGAACGTGTTATATCCCTGGACATATAGGCCAATCCTCTTGTCGCATTAAAACAGAGAAATTCTACAACATTTCACTTAGTCTACCTCAGTGGTTCTCAATTCTAGTCCTAGAGTACCACCGCCCTGCAGGTTTTCACTCTAGCCATCTAACCATCTAAGGACTGGTTCACACCTGGGGTGAATTCAATTAACTACCTGGTGGGACAGAAAACCAGCAATGCGATGGTACTCCAGGACCAGGATTGAGAACCACTGGTCTACCTTACATTGCAGGGACCGACGAAGCCTTTTTAACATAACATAGTCAGCAGCTTTAGACACAAAATTCTCCAGAGTTATCTGGAGGGCTCAGGTTAGTCTTCCTGTGACTCACATTCTGGTACCCTACCGAGCTCTGGAAAGCAGTGTTCTTCAATATTCCTAACTGTGTTTATAAAATCCAGTGTTTGCCTATCGGTGTGTGCCTGGCTGTATAAAACAAAGGCAGCCTGTCTTGAGTTAAAGACTGGCTGCAAAGCTGAGGCCCTGTGGTAATGGGTGTTAGATGTTAACCACTAGAGAGAAAGAAACCTAAAATGTACACACAGAAACACCCACACATAAGTGAGCTAGACACAAAAGCACACACACACGCAAGCCAGCACTTAAAGTCAAACAAATTATACACACATATGCGTGCTCACACACAGAAGACAAGCACTCACATGCAGAGAGAACCACACTCACTCCACGACTAAAGGGCACTCTTGTCTAGACCAAGAACAGACTTGCTGGCTCTTTCAGCTAGTCAGGAATGAACACACACACACCCACCCACACGTGCATGCACATGCGCGCGCACACACGCACACATAAGATTTTATCAGCCCAGTGCTTCCTTATCACTCTACATTAAGTGGCCAACATTCAAGGCAACAACTTAGTATGAATTCAGCCTATTAAAAAGGTTACTGGGCTTAATGGGTGGGCAAACACAACATGAACCTGATTCATTACTGTTGTCTTTGTTCATTGTGAGAGTAACAATGATAATAATGAAAATATGAACTTTATCAAGGCCATTAAGGTCAGGTTTCATAGATTAGCCCAGGCCTGACACTAGACTAAGAAATTTCTCTCAAGGGGGTGTTCTAGGGTCTCAGTGGTCAAAGACAAATGGACTCCTTTTGTTAGCCATTCAAATTTGGCTCAGAGTCCAATTTATCACACCCCGCACCCTCTCTTTTCTCTGCTGGATACTGCAAGCAGAATTGGCATCTAAATAATCTTTAAAAAATATGAGACAGAAAAAAATAAAAATTTTGTTTCATGAAACACAAAAATGAGACAATTTATAAGAGTATAAATTTATAATAGAAAGGACTGTTTAACTCTGCAACTTTTCTTAATCCATGTCTACCAAACCAACTCAGTGTAGCATAAGTCAGAAGTTTATTTGCCAGAGAAGTCTGTTTTAAATAGACTTTGCATGCATGTCAGATGTTGTTACTGGATCAGAGAGCAGAATCCAAAGCTCACTGGTCTAACCGGGTTCATAAACTGAGAGCAAACAGCGCTAATACCAACACACACCAACACACACACACACACACACACACACACACACACACACACACACACTCAAGTGGACAGAGTAGGACTGGGCGATATGACTTCAAATCAATATCACGATTATTTCAAACTTTTACCTTGATTACGATTAATGAACGATTATTTATTTTAAAAGCTTTTTTTTGACACTGCCCTCATAGTTCTCTGACAAGGTCTGTACAGGCACTTTTCGGTCTCTCTCTTTTTTTGAGCCATGCACTCATCATATTCAGTAATGTGATTGTGTTCCAAGTGATTAAACAAATTGGTGGTGTTACCTTCGTTCGCTGAAATTGTTTTTCTGTAGTGTTTACATTTGACTTCGTTTTGTTTGGTGTCGTCTTCACTGAAGCCAAAATGTGTGCAAACTGCGGACACGGCATTCTTTTTCGGTATAAGCTGCTCGGGTTTATTTGTTGGCTCGGTGTTTGCGTTCATGTCATCCATGCCGCCAGCTTCGCTTTGAGTGAACGCGGACTAACGTTAGTTGGACGAGGAGGAGGCACTTGATTGAACACGACGTAGTATTTTTTAAGGGGACAGTTAATGAACGCACGCATTGGGGAAAGTATTAACCGAATTGAGCAAGATTAAGTCGGTCAGAGGTTCTAAATGTCGGTTTCGATACATTTTCGGTTAATTCTCCAGCCCTAGCACAGAGAATTTTTTCTCTCTGGCCTACGCAGAGTCAAGTGTCCCCGGTCTACTCTCTCTTGAACACATGCACATTATCTCTCTCTCTAGGAACTGTTTGTCTCTCATATATTTTCTGTCACACATTTCTTTCTTTCCTGCTCCGCTGTGACATGTCAATAAAGTTTTCAAGGGCATTTTGGAGCCTCACTTTGAATTTTTAATACCAATGGGCAGATGTTCAAATGAAAGCAGATGGTTGTGGCTGAGTTTTTTAAGGATATTCCTTGGTTTATTTCCATGTTAATGTGTTATATAGTGCATATATAGACCCAACAAAAGATAGGCACCCATAAATCCTTAACGAATGCTGATGAGTGAGTGAGTGAGTGTATGAGTGAATAAGTGAGTGAGAAAAAGAAAACATACTTGCACTTGCATATTTTGTACATGTGCATTTTTGTCTGTTTGTATGCTTGTAGCGCTGTGAATGTGTGTGTGTGAACTTGCCCATGCGTGAGTCTGTGTGTTTGACCCATTAACTGCTTTAATTGCTGGTTCCAGTGATCTGTGAGGTTCCCACGATGAAGCCAGGGTGAACAGAAGAAAACAGAGAGGGGATTGAGAGACAGGGAGCTAATCCAGGGGACAGGCTCTGGGTCTAGGCTGGAGAGAGGATAGGGAATGTACACAGTCAGGCTGAACTGGGTCTTGGTAAAATTGTAAAGAGGACAGAGCCCTTTCAGAGAGGGCATTGAGACAGTGGGTTAGTTCAGGATCTGGGGCTGCTCTGTAATAAAGGCCAGGCCATGAATCAAGAGGGCAGAGAGGAAAGGGCCTGTCCTGTAAGAGTGAGGTTTTTTTCTGCAGTGGAGTTGTATGGGGGTCTGTCTAGGGCAGACAGTGTAGAGCGTGCTCAGAGAAGTGATTGAGACAGAGAATCTGGAGTTGAGTGCCTTCCAAGTAGTGTATGAAAAACCAATAATGAGCTTTTTGACCAGCAAACGATGGTTGCTTTTGTCTCAGCTGTCAAGCTATGGTACTGCTACATCGGGGGAAAGCTTACTGGCTTATCTAGAGGCACTGTGTGCAGGGGAGGGCAAAGGGCACTCTAAAACCTGAATGTGTTCCACCAAGATGAAATATTGTTTTAAGGCTTATTTCAAACACTGCTACTGACACTGCTATTACAGGCACTCACACACACACACACACACATACACACACACACACACACACACACACACACGTGCACAAGAGACACAACTGCATGAAATCAAATCATAATTGAGATAGCACGGGAGTCAGTTGAAAAGCCATTTCCTGTTTGTCTTATCTGTTTGTCACACAGAGCAGGTTAACGAGGTAACACATCCGCAGTAGGCAGTCTGTATCACCAAAGGCTATCGCTAAATACTGCTGGGGCATTCACGGGATTGTCAGATGGGGTTCATATCTTCCAGCATGTTGGCTTGCTTTTATTAGATTCACCGAACTGAATGGTGGGTACAGTATGATGCATCAGCTCAAAGGGGAAATCCTGCATTGTAGATATACTGTGGCTCTGAGTTACCAATGGAACATACTGACCATTTCTAATTGTAGCCACATTAGTGTAACCAAACTTTTGTACATTTTCTTCAATATTCCGATAAACAAAATCCAAGCTATTCAGCAGCAACCACACATGCCCACACAGAAGCCATTTTAGAATTTTTCCTGACTTCTGTGGCATCAAATGAATCAATATACATGTGGTTTTGGGACTGTAAAGAAACCAGGAGTAAGAAAATACTAGAGAAGGAGGGAACAATTGTCCGTCATGTCAAATAGGTGCAAAATCTATTTCTTAGGAAACGTACCGTCTCCAAAAATCTTTACTTTGACCATGATAGGCTGGATGTGCGCTGGAAAAGTTTTGTCTTTTATCTTTTATAGCATACATTGTAAGCATTAAGCTAAAGTTTCAGCTTAATGCTTACAATGTATGCTATTCATATTTTTAATCACTCTTTAAGCATGACCCCTAAAGGCCAGTTACAAACAGTGATTTTAAGGTACACTTAATAGTGACAGGCGTAGATAACAGATAACAGCAGTGAGAGCTTCTGCCCCATGTTAGCAGAAATTATTGGAATCTTGGAGGAGGCCTCCACTTGAGGCAAGTGTATTACCAGATGACTGGAAGGTTAGTGTAACCCATATGCTACCAAAACCCAATATGTCATTTAGAGGTGTAGCTGCATGTTGCACTGTCTGCACATCTAAAAGGGGTAGAGAACGCTACGTGCGGTCATCATTTCATTCCGCTGGAAGTCTCTTCCTGTAAACGTGCTGCGAACGGACTAAACATTTCTTGAATCCCAGCTGTGAACGTGAGGGGGGCAGTTTCTGTCAAGTGTTTGAAACTTTTTTTTTTTTTAACTACCAGATAGAGTCTGGAGGATTCTGTGATGGCAAGCCCAACCCCAGTGAGACTGCGGACGGTGTGGCCTACCATAGGATCTGTCCACAGAAAACGTCTGACTAGCTCGATTCGTTCATTCAGACACAAGATAAGAACACGTACACACATACAAGGACAAGGAACTAAACTCTTTGGATCTCAAACTCCTTAATTTAAAGGAGCATTCGTTGAAGGTTTCAACTTGGAAGAGACTTATTCTTTGTTCTCCTATTTGTTATTTTAAAGAGCTCTATTTATATTTAATTTCTTTATATACAAAATTCAGCGCTGTATATGTTGTGTTGTTGCTGTTAGGCAATAAAATTGTCCTCTCATGAGTTATTCAAGGCATACCACTCCCTAACCTAGGTAGATGTTAGTGTCCCTATTACTATTATTGGTTAGGACTAGAGGCGCTACATTAGTAAGACTTTTTCTGAGACATCCGGGCTGTACAGACCCACTTAGGTCACGCTCACATTGAGGCTACCAAAAAACAGCAACTTTTTTTAATTTCCACATTTGCACAGTTGTACACACTGTCTCTTTTACTTAGTGATATAGTTCACAAGACCAAAATGTTTGGTGACACTAAAGGACTTATTCCTCAATGAAGTATTTTAATTGAAAGTAAAATAAAGCATTCAGACATGCAAGGGATCATTCATTCATTTCAGTTACTTTCATTTTAAAACTTAATAAATAAAGAATAAATAAACCATAGATCAAGCTCATACCAAGCTCATACAAGAAAACTTGGCCATCTGGTCATCTGGCCAGCTAAATAAAAATGTCACCAGTGTTGCCAAATTACTACTGTTAATTGTTTCCAGTGAAACACCCTTAGCTTCAGCGTTGACTACGGATTAGAGGCTAGATTGGAGTTTTAGCATTTGGTCTACCTTTCACATATGACCAGCAACAATTCTGATTCTTTTCAAGAAGAAGAGCTTGACAAAGATATTTTATTTGGTGTAGTACAAATAAGCATAGCCTACTCTATACTGCAGCTGGGAACTCCATAACCCCCATCCCCCCTCCATATGTATTGAGGGATGAAACTATCATTAAACTTTCATAAAGATTGCTTCAGGTCAACATGCTATTGAAGTTTGTGTGTGTTTGGAGTTTTGTTTTTCTGCAGTGATCCTGGGGAAAAAGGCAGCTAACGTTGAATTTCTGGAGTTACTGTGAATAGAAACTGGAAGAATGCTGTAATTAACACTTGATTAAAATGCAGTGTTTCCTTCAGTGTGTGTGTGCCCTAAATAAACTATTAGTGCAACATATATATTGTAATTTTTGCCCTGTTTGCTAGAGGTATTTGCTTTTTTTCACTAATTAAAGACAAAGTAAAGACAAATATGGACAGCAACTAATTTGACACTGCTACAGTGAATCTGTTGGTTCAAACAGGCTTGCTAGCTCTGTGACAGGAGTGTATTTTGCCTCTACAGAGTCAGACGTGTCCAGGCAGACCCAACACTGGAGCTGCTG
>OOFE01029887.1:22479-53330 GCA_900323365.1 Monocentris japonica | reverse complement strand
AGGGTTCCGCAAGGTTCAGTTCTGGGTCCTCTTCTTTTTTCCCTCTACACAACATCTCTTGGTTCTGTTATCCACTCCCATAACTTTTCCTACCACTGCTATGCCAATGACACCCAGCTGATCGTGTCATTTCCCCCCTCTGACACACAAGTGGAGGCAAGCATTGCTGCATGCCTGGCAGACATCTTGGAGTGGATGTCGATGCACCACGTGAAGTTCAACCTGGACAAGACTGAGCAGGTGTTCATCCCGGTGAAGGGTTGTCTGTACCGAGACATGGCCATCACCATTGACAATGCTGTGGTAACGTCAACTCAGACTGCGAGGAATCTGGGTGTGACCCTGGATGAGTCATTCTTGGTAAACATTGCATTAGGACGGAAATGCACTGACAATTTCTGGTGACTAGTAGTTCTTTTGCCTACCTATGTTGAATGCACTTATTGTAAGTCGCTTCAGATAAAAGCATCTGCTAAATGCCTGTAATGTAATGTAATGTAACCTGGCTGTGAAGAGCTGGTTACTGAATACTACAGTAAGTAGAACACAGTGTTCCACTTTTGCTGCAATGGAAACTGAAGCTTTATCTGCAATTTATAGACTGTCAACTTGAATTCCTCCCTCTGTTTCAGACCAGTGTCCTGATGAGAAGGAGGCTGCCTCACAGTAAATGAAAAATAAGAGAGAAAATGAACATTACAGAGGCTGCTGTCATCTACTTTTGAAGCCTATCTTGAGACCTCTTCATATGCTGAAGTCATTCACCGAGCCATATTTGTATTCAGGTGTGCTCTCTTAGATGTGTTTAGTTAAGTCCCAGTGGCACTTGTATGTATCAGAGATGTCTTGTTAGATGTAAAGAGAATACCTTTTTTACTCTGCAGGGTGTTTTGTTTGAGGCAATGGGGATCGCAGCGTATGTGAGGTTGTACCTGCCTTGCAGAAACAAAGAGCTGCTTAACCTACTGAAGTTATTCCTTATATCAGATTTGACCTTCAGATGTACTTTTGTTGCATTAAAGAGATTTAAATAGATGATGTGCTCTTAGTTACATTGGGAAGCTGATTGTCTTGTACGCAGCCGTGTGGGTATTGAAAAAGATGAAAAAAGGCATAAGCAAAATAAAGCTAAAGCTTTGCATAGAAAGTGTGTACATTATTTTGGGTATGTGGACCATTATACACAAGGCTCCTGGGCTGGCAGCCCATTTTACATTCACATTTTAGCCATTTAGCTGACTCACTTATCCAAAGCCACTTACAATGAGGCCCCAATGGTTTCTGCAAAACATTAGCCAACCCAAAGCAACAATATGTTAAGTTAAGTCAACAGAAGTGTATTTATGGCTCAAAGCAACTGTTAGTGACTGAAACGGAGGGTGTGGTGTCTATGTGTGTGTTGGGGATGCAAGCAAGGTTATCACTATGGAAATAACCAGGTCCGGGGCCGAGAGGAGGGCACTGAGGATTGAGTCACTCAGGGTGTTTTGTTTCTGTGTCCTCCTCTTTACCCCACTACTAGTACTTTCATGTTGTCAAGTTGTTGAGGGGGCCCCTTGAAGGATAGAGAACAACTATTGTGCATAGCTATGAGAGACTCTGGCGGGAACAGCCCTATTGCAAAGTATTTATTCTGTTGGACAATTTCCCTGAAATAAGAGAAAGAATGTGGCTTTGTAAGCATTTGAGAGTAGTGCAAGAGTTCAAAAGAATAGTTCCTGTCACCTAAATTCACTAGACTCAAATTTTCATCCAGAATAACTGTCTCATATGTTCTTAGGGCCTAATTTCACTATAGCCATCTAAAAACAATTGCTGTGAAATGAACTTTTTAAGTAGGCATCTCCCCCTAGCTCAATATGACTTGCAGATTCAAAGACTTGGCATCTGTTTGATGTTCTTCTGTCAAACCAGTGCGAGTATACAAATATAGAGTTACACACACAGAGCTTATATGTGATACACTGTATGTATGATTTCCAGAACTTTCCCTTTACATCCACATCCATCCATTTGAACCTGGCTGTGAAGAGCTTGTTAAGCTTCTGTCACTGGAGGACCGAAGCCCAGTAAGTTGTCCTCAGAATTGACGTTCAGTTCATAGAGGTGTGTTTCAAAAGATAAAACATTGCAGCATTAAATGTAAAGATCTGGGGTCACATGGCAGGAATAAACCCTGTCTGGGTTCTAAAGGACATAGTTAGTTTACAGATATGATGTGATTGATGTAATGTGACTGTATTGTGATCTCCAGATGTCTAATAGATTTACAGCTTGTGTTGATCAGGAATCTCTACCGACAGACATCTGTAACAAGTCCAGGGTGGAAAAAAAGGAGATATTTTTTTGGGTGTTATCAACTGAATATGGACCAGTACCACATTAAGCTGTGTCTTTTTTATGTGTAATTTGAACTTTTGGAGATTTGATGGATTTTTTTAGTTGACACTTCATTGACTCCTGTAGGGAAATTCTCTTGCCTATCCATCTGGAGCTCAAAGAGCAAGATCAGATACAAAACAGGAACCCTGGAGCTACTAGGGATTCTGTGTTTTGCAAAACTGCCCACCATCTGGGGGGCTGGGGTTTTTCTTCTTCTGGACGACTCAACATCATGAAGGGAACCTTGAATTCTGAGGGAAACCAGAGAATTCATGAACAGAACGTCAGGCCATCAGTCCGAGAACTAAAGCTGGGCTGAAAGTGGCTGTTCAACAAGACGATGATCCTAAGCATTCTTCATTAGGATTTGAGATTTAGATGAGGATTTTATGAGGTTATTCTTCTATAATATATGAAATAATGATTACTCCTGTAGGGTTCACAAACTTTCTAGCATGACTGTACATATGACAACTGGATCTTCTGTATTAAATATATGGAATCATGAACTGCATGTGATGATTTCTTTTCCAAAATGAATGTAGGGTGTTTTGGAAACAAACTCTTAACATACTCATTGTAGACTTCCTCATTTTGGAGGAATGGGACCTCAGATAAAAAAGATTTGCTGAAGTTGCCACAAAATCTCAACAGCTGCAGGATCAACCTTTCCCCCGCATCCGACAGTGCACTCTCCTGCTAATGTTATGTAATATGATGAAATAGGACACAATGATTGAGAGCTGCTCCTTCCCCCTGCAGTGATTGTGTGTGTGTGGCCGTGGCCCAACCCACTGTTATGGAACCCCTCCTCTGGTTCCTATGAGGAGGCTCTAGCTGGCAGACACTAGTGTGGGTGTCTGGCTGCCTGCTGTCTCTAACCATGTCTGCACAGCTGGTTGTAGCTCTGCTGGCTCTCATATCCCTGAGTGCTGCATCTGAACCGGACTGTAAAGAGCTGGTTAAACCCCTGGTACTGGACAGCCACAGCCCCGTAAGTACTGTTG
Source organism: Monocentris japonica (assembly GCA_900323365.1). Lineage (NCBI taxonomy): Eukaryota > Metazoa > Chordata > Actinopteri > Trachichthyiformes > Monocentridae > Monocentris > Monocentris japonica. The sequence continues at coordinate 49,941 of OOFE01029887.1, read as the reverse complement.
ATATCTTGAGTGCTGAAAATTTGAGTCTATTGTATTTTTATCTTGTTTTTTCAACCTCACTTTCGCTAAAATGTCTTACAGAAAATAATAGAGGCTTTTTAAAAAATCCAAAAAAAATATTTTGAAAAGGTGTATGTGAAGTCTTATGCAATAGGTGCACTGAAATAGAGTAGAAATTCATGTGTTTGCTTAGTCACTAATTGCAATGCTCTTAGAAAAAAAAATGTAATGGTGCGATTTCTATCTGTTTCAATTTTCGTATTATTTTATAGCGGATGATACCAGTCAACTGCAATCTCATCCCACTTTCTTATAGGTATTAATAAGATAAATGCACCCATTAAGGTACATCAATTTTCAAATTGTACTGTATGTAACGGGGAAAAAAAAAAAGAATAAAAGTAGAAAAGGAATGATGGACACACCCTAATAGAGTTGTGACAATAAGATGCAGCCCCAGTGATAAAAGGTCCAATCGTTTTTTGGAAATCGGACAGTTCTACAGTTGCTTTGCTTATTTGTGATTGGCAGATCTATGGGAAATGGGTGCTCCATGTGGGGTCGTGGGACCAGCCTGGCCTGAAGAGTGACCTGGTATCGGTGAAGAGCTCCTGGGTGGAGCTGTCTGCCTCCTTGGATAGCGGAGTCATTACCATCTACTGGGCAGACCGCCTGTAAGAACACTGCTGACAACAAATGATTGGTCACATGGTGATATTTATACCATTTTTATTTATTTCAAATTTTACCATTATAAATGTATATCAAAAGCTGATGCTGATCATTATTATTATGTTGAAGAAATGAAGACAAATGCCTTCAGGGTGTTGCAAATGCCACCATCTCAGGAATGACCAGTCACACCACCTGTATGTATCTAGAAATATTTCCTATATTTATCTGATTTCACTCTGATTTACTATCTCTCTATGCTGTATAATGCCATTTGATGGATGCTTTTATCCAAAGCACCTTACAGAACTGTGGGTGGATTCCATGGGGAACTAATTCCTAATCTCACAGGGGTCCAAGATATAATATCTAGATATTGTCTATCTTTATTTGCTGTGTTCGTCTATGTTTTCCTTGTCCACCCACTAACAAATCTCCCCAACCATTTAAAATAGATCCATGAAAAAATGAGAATGTTCAGTAGAGGCTTGGAACAAAAATGAACCCATACCCTGCAGACTCTGTACTGGTTTCAATCTTTGAATGATAGGCCAGCATGAGTGATGGCCTTGTGGATGCATTTGTCTGTTTCATAGTTAATATCAATGGTCACACTTCGTACCATGATGGGAAGTACTATGAGACCTGCTCTGACTGCCTGCTATCTGAAGACACCACCCTCCTTCCTGATGGAGAGACAAAGGGCCGATACCTCTTTCTCTTTAGTAAGTCTGACCGTTTTTACCTTGATCAGTGACTTGAGTGTGTCTATTCTATTTTATTCTATGGTAAAAGGGATCAAAACACCTCAAGGTATTACTTTGCCACTTGTCACTGTTGCTTAGCTCCCTCTCCTGTTTTCCCTCCCTGTTCCTCCCTACAGCAAGGACTGGAGCACTGGAGCCGTCTGAATTGGAGACCTTCAAGAAGCAGGCAGAGTGTCTCAACTTCCTCCCTGAATACTTCTTTGGAGGCACAGGTCAGACGTAGTCACACTGCAGCGAGTACTAAAAAGAGTACTAAAATATTCTACTCTAGTAGAGTTACTGTTATTTTGGTGTCAAAATCTACTTAAATGAAAGTAAAATGTAACTTAAAATGTATTCAGAGTAAAAGTTAAAAACAGACAGCGTTATATGTATTTCCCATGCAATGATAAAGGAAGAAAAAATCCTTTACAAAATAAAGTGCATTAAGTAAAGCATGAATCAACACAACAATTTATTGCGTGATAGGATTATAGTAACTCAGAACTCATGCTCATCCCCATTATTCAGTAACATTATTGATGTTTCCTCTGCTACTAGCTATCCATCTAGCTAGCAACAACCAGGTAAATCCAAACCAATAATACTGCAGCTGGATGGATGTTAACTAAGCTACTATCGTGGATACATTTGAGCATTTAATGCTAGTTGACTTAACATTTCCTCCACATGCTTGGCCAGGTTTGGGGTAGATGTAACTTACCATTGGCCAGTTTCTGATGCAAAGCTAATGGAGGAGAACCTACAACACTTACAGCCTACAGCACTTTGTAGGCTAATGGATGTGATTTACAATGTAATGAAGTCAAAATAAAAAAATACTTCATTCAAAACACACAAACACAAAGACACAGTGAAAGTAAAGTTACTGACTTCAACAAATACTTCAAAAAGTACAAATGCACAAAGAGCTACTTACTTACACAAGAGTAAATTGTATTTGTTGCTTCTACCCGTATCTCATTAATCACTATGCTGCTTCTTTCACCATTCTATAATTTTCTCTCATTTCAGATCTGTGTGCAGATGATAGGGAAACTGCAACGCCTGCGGAGACTACTGAGAATTCTGAAACCACTGAGCCTACTGCACAGTAAAGCCCACCGATGTCCTGTCCCTGTGAATGGCTTCTACACGTCCAAGCATATCTTGTTTAACACATGCATAATAGATAATAGTGTTGCATTATGATCTGCTATGGCCGTTGGTATAGCAATGTGTTAACCTGTGATTCTGTCATTCATTTGGCTCAAGCAAGATTAGAAGTTCAAGCTCTGTTGCTGTAATGTCATGTTAGTTTTGCAACCAGTGCATTAATGTAAGTACTATTGCTGGGAGTCACTGCCCGGTAAGCTGTATGACCGTTCATGATTTAACACAATAAAGGTGAAATCTGAATAGCATATGGCAAGTTTCTGCTTGAATGCCTCTTTCACATCAGTGTAACGATCTTTGTGAATGGTTGAATGCATAACTAATTATGTTTGAAACAGTTGTGGGAAGTAAATAAAAATAACTTTCAGTCTGCTTCTGCATTGTGCTCTATCATTTACAGTTTTTTCCTCCTACCCTGCTGGTCGTCTCATTTGTGCCCCTGAATTTAAACATTTCTTTGGCCTTTTTCAAATACAGTGGAAGTGGTCAGATTCCAGACAGTCTGCTGACTCATGCCTCGAGATTAAATGTTTCATCTAAAACATTTAAAGCTCTTTGTAAATAAATGTAAGTTCCCAGAAGCAAAGACTGTTGCTAGGCAACATCACCAGGAAGGGGAGAAAGAAGATGTCAAACTTTGAAACTGTGCCCATTCATCACAAGAGACTCAGGCAAAACAACCTCCATTCTTCTGTAAGAAAAGCTGCTTCAGGTCCCTTCTAAACGCCTGTACAACCCAAGACAAGTCATGGCATTATGCCCGAGTTCATTCAGGGGCAGCAGCATGGGCAACGGAGCACTAGGCCAGACTGAGGAGCAGGCCATTCAGTGTTGAGTAAAAGAAGCTCTGCATGGTCATTCAAAGGCCTTCATTGGTGCATTTGAGCATGAACACACTCCCCTCCTCCTCCTCCTCATTAACACTTGCACAACTACTTTTTTGTTTGAAACTCCAGAGTGAAAATGAATCAGCATTAGAGGTTTTCCTCTCCAGTGCCACTGGCCTCTCCTTCTTCCATCTCATCTTCATCTCTGTCCCTGACCATGGCTGTATGTGTTGTTGTATCACTGCTGGCTCTCACTTCCCTCAGTGCTGCATCTGCACCTGACTGTAAGGACTTGGTCAAACCTTTTATACCAGAGGACCCCAAATCGGTAAGTCCTGCTTTTTTGATAACAAAATACTTGATTAGTGTCATTCATTCAAATGAGGGTTGCTTGTATCTAAAAACACCATTGCTTAGAATTTTCAAAGAATCAGGATCTACCATGTATTAATAAACTTGATCTACCAACTTTTTATAGTTAAAAGGTTCTCAAGACCTTTGATGCAATTACAAAAAACTTTTCTTTGATGTGCAGGTATTTGGAAAATGGGTGTATGTGATGGGGTCTGGTGACCCCAAGCCTTACCACAAAGCACTGGAGTCACTAAAAAGCTCCTGGATAGACTTGACTCCCACTTCTGACAGTCAAATAGTAACTTTACGTTGGGGAGATCGCTGCTTGTAAGTCTGGTGATTTAATTTGTTGTACATGCAAAATTGATTCACACAATAAAAAGCTTTAACTGTACATTTAAAAAAAAATCAATGTTTCTCTATTCACATGGAAACTTACAAGTTGAGTCTATGATGATAAAATTCTGTCATGTATGTTAAGAGGTTATTCTTGTCTCTCAGTAATCGGTGTATCGTGGGTGAGGCAAACGCAACAGTCTCAGGAGTTGCTACCACATTTCGCAGTAAGTGAACATCAGAATATGAGGTAACTAAGCAGAGGAGATGAAGTTGCTCTTGTTTGCCTGACATTGGCTGGATAGATGAGAGTAGTTGAGATATTGGTTGAGGCAGACCTTTGACCAAATTGGAGTGATGGAAATATCCACAACAGATATCCACACAGATAACATAATCCATCCATCATTCTGCTGTCTGCTTTCAAAGAAAATTTGTCAGATCACAAAGGACATATTCTACAGACTTGCTCCGACTGCCTGCTGTGGACAGACACCTTTAGGAATGGCGATGTCACTGGGAGATACATCATGCAGTTCAGTAAGTCCTGTCTTTATTACAGTCATTATGTTGCAGGACCTATATTGTTGGTCAGGGTTTCAAATGTGTACATACCTATTTAAGCTTGTCATCGTTTTTAATTTCTCCTTCCCCCAGCAAGGACAGGGAAAATTGATCCCAAAGACGTTGAAATATTCAAGAAACAGGTTGGATGTTTGAACTTCCCAGAGAGCTACCACAGCTACGATGGGAAAACAGGTCAGAAAACCTATTTTCTCCTCTTCCTTATCAAAATAATAATTCTATCTAAAAGAAAAGCTTGACACAATCTAAATCCTTACTGGTCTAGAGACCACAAGTTACACAAGTAACCACAAGGTGGTGATGTTGTATTGTGACATGTAACTTACTAGTTTGTGGAGTTAAGTGTGCACAATGTCAGGAAATGGCAATGGAACAAATATCCTCTCTGATACCCAGGGGAGTTGACTGGCATGCATCACAGCACTACTTGCATTCTTCTAATCTTCTCTTTCATTTTACCCCCTTCTTTTTCCTCTGTGTTTCAGAGCTGTGCCTGGACAAGGACAACACAGTGAGCAAGAAGAAAACAGAGGCGGAAGATAAATGAATGTTAGTGTGAAGCAAACATAAATGTAGTAGGTTTGTTATGATTGAACTATCTACCGTTGAGAACCAAGCATGCTTTTTGTATTTTCAGTATCATATACACACACATTAGTTTCATGAGCCCCAATTAACCAAGGAATTAATGACTACAACCTTTTTATATATGTATATATTTACTTATCAGAACTAACTCATAACAGTTTGTGACATATTGCATTGGGAAGCAAACTTGTTGTGTCAAATCCACTTTTTGTCTTGAAATAATAGTTACCACATCACATGTAATTTTTCTTGAGAATAAAACTATGCATTGGACACTAACTGCTGACATTTTCACAAAGCTGGCTGTGAGTCAAAATTGATACGGACTGTCATACTGTGAAAGGTCTATAACATGCATGATAAAATAACAAAAAACAAACTGGTTCTTTATGTAAACAATTATAAAACAATGAAGTTAATTCATGAGTGCAAATAATTCCAGCACAACCAGGCATTGGACACAGTCAACCTCTACCTCAAAAGCCACGCTTTTTTTCAAACCTTAACTATATATTTGGAAATAACAGATTTTAAGTGTAAGAAAAGCCAATTTCTTTTGAGTCAACCCAAGCTGTTTTCTTTGAAATGATTCAAATGCAGTTTGACTCTGATGCCTGATACTGTGGGTGTGCCAGTAAGAAGAAGGGCCACAAAGTCTACACTAGCCCCCCTCTCTAGCCAGGATTCTCATGTCCATGTACTTAAGCCATCAGCCTCCTGTAATGGCTCCCCAGGGCAGTCTGAAGGTTTTCCATCTTGCTTGACTTGGTGCTATCCGTTCGCCCGCTGGTTCTTGTACTTCCTGTTTCTGAGCTGCTCTCTGCCCCTGGCACTGGTCTGCATCCTAGCAGCGCTGCCACCTGCCTCTGGCACTGGGAGGAGCCAAAGTAATAGATGATTGGATCCAGGCAACAGCTAAGGCTACCCACGCACATGGAGAGCAGGTAGGCCTGGTAGGAACTGTCACTGCCCCTATGGGCCAGCTGAACATAGTGAACCATCAGGATGATGTTAGTAGGGGTGAAGCAGGCCACAAACACCACCAGGACAGCCACAGCCATGACCACAGCCCGAGTCTTCTTGGAGCGGTTCTCCACATTGGCTGAGGCCAAGGCCTGGACAATGCGCACATAGCAGACGGCAGTGAAGAGCAGAGGAATGAAGAAGAAGACAGCGGAGTAGATGGGGAAGAAGTAAAGGTAGTAAGCCCGTAGTTTATTCACATCCTGTACATCGTGGCAGGTGGTGATGCCCAGGTCTGGCAAATGGATGGTTTGCCCTGAGATCAGGAGCGGGGTCACCCCTCCCAGGGCCAGCAGCCACATAGCAGCACACACAGCTGAAGCTGTCTGAGGGCTGCGCCAAGTCAGTGAGTCCATGGGGTAAACCACAGCCAGGAAACGGTCTATACTGATACACATCATGAGCAGGACAGAACAGTACATGTTGCAGTAGAAGGCTGCTGTGACAACTCTACACATGAAGGACCCATAGATCCAGTTGTTGCCATGGTAATGATAAGCGATCTTGAAAGGAAGGAGCAGGCCAAACAACAGGTCAGCACAGGCCAGGTTCAGCATGTAGATCACTGCTGGCTTCCTCGGACGGATCCGACGCACAAACATGACCATTGCAACAAGGTTGAGGGGTACGCTGATGATGAAGACAAAGGAGTAAATGGTCGGTACGAAGGTAGTTGCCAGACGGCCCTGGAGGAAGCCTTTGGCCTCATCTGAGACATAATAGTGCTTCTTGGTTGGGTGGTGTGGGCCATGGTGGCTGTGCTTTTTCACTGGTTCCTGCTCCATCCCAGAGCCGTATTCCCTGTCATCCCTCATGTTGTCCAATACAGACAGGCCAAGGTAGTCTATTGGCTCATCAGTCACCATTACAAAGTGACCAGAAAAAGTCCTCAGGAAGGGCTCTGAGCCTAAGTAGACAAGGGCAGATAGTACAGATCAAGTATTGCATACAATGGATGAAGCTACATATTGTGTAAAGACGCACTTTTTTAATTAAAAATTAGAAATCAGTAAACTTTTCCACCCAAAATCAGATTCTGATGGACCAAACCAGCTTTCAGTTGATGAAAAACTGGTTCAAGTTCGACAAATCATTAAAGCTAATGCGTTTTAGTGTCAATTACCAAGTCACTAATTTGTGTCCAGTGGGCTACATGACGCGCTAAACGCAGGGACATTCGTGCGTCGCCAATATAGCCCAACGCGATGGCAATATATCACATGCAATAGTAGCAATTGTTCCCTAAGCCATCATCAGCATTTTTAACCAATAGTACGATATAAATGGCCTAGATGCTAAACAAGTTTACCATATGCTCAAATACATGCGTAAAACTTGAGCCTTACAAAGCGCGTCTTATCACTAAGCAGGAGGGTCAATTGTTTTTCATGCAGTCACATTAAATTACATGCTAACCTGAAATCACCTAATCACAGGCCATTGATGGACCAACACTTATACAATTCAGCAGCCAACTTACCATTTGTGGAAATAAGCGCTGAGCTCTGGAGACAAAATAATACCAACAACCCCACTGACCGGAAAACCATGACTGAGAGCTTTTGTTTTATATCTTGTAAATATTTAAAGCCGCAAAGTGTGTGAATATGAAACTATCTGGCTGCTGCAAGAGTCACTGATGTGTTCTCAGCCCGCAAGAGACATGCTTTCAGTCTAGTCTAGGATACTCCGCCTCCTCCCGACGCTACAGGGCCTACTGAGCCTCGTCTCCTCCCTAGTAGAGGAGAAATGAATAACTACTTCCAATGACCTTAAACAGATTCGCGTTACAAAATGCTCTGCCTCATATAAAAGGTTGGTAGACATTAAGCGATGTATTAGTACTGAAAATCTCTAAAGAGAGTAGATTTCTATACAAACAAACAATTATGGACATTTGTGATTTATTAAGCACCTCATTAAAGCATTAGACATTATTTCATGTGTCATTTATACTTTCATAGTACATACAAACAAACAAGGATCACTGTTCGTTTGTAGTTCTTTTTTGAATCTGAATTAAAAGGCACCAGTAAACTACTGTTTTTCAGATGTCCATGCAGGCTAGTTGGGCTGGAATCCAACACTCCCTCATAGATCCATGTCTGAACTAATAGACAGTACTACAATGTTGGAGATTCCATCAACACTTTAAAGTTTTTCCTTCATACAGCATGAAAATAACGTGTTACCCAGTATCATCTACATATAAAACAAATGGCATTACAATATAATTCTTAAAATATATTCAATTTACAATCACCCTGTGGGAAAAACAACAGAACATAAACAAACAACAAATAAATTTAATTAGACAATACAAGACACTAGCTAAACATTTCATTTTGGTATAAGGTGATTGATCGAATTGTAATCAGATGAAACAAAACACCTTTGGGGTTCACCAGCCTGATGATTGTTGTGATAAATCATTGCTGGTCATAACACTTGCACCAATCAGTCTCTTCCCCCATGAGAATTTCTTACAAACTCTGCACTGTCAGAAGGCACAATCCTTTCAAAAGCATCCTCCTCCGCTCCTGTTGCTTTACTTTCATCTCCCTCCAGCTTTTTTTTCTTCTCTCACTTTCCATAGAATTTCTTGTTGAGGAGGAAGATGAGCAGGTTGACGTTCACTTTGGCCTTGTCAAACATCTTCATGACAGCCACTCCTTCGTACTGTAGTTGAAGGAGGTCCTGGACACACAAAATCCCATAGATGTGATCAAAGATTCAGTCAAACAACCTTATCAACTCATTCATTTCTATAGATTGATATGGTACTAATTTGCCAGGTTGAGAGAGAACTTGAATAAACAACTCTGAAAATAGCACACACAGACACACACACACACACACATATATATAGCATACAACATATTTGAAAGTCCATTTAGTATCATCATCAATGCGATTGTTGAAAGGAGTCTACTTCTTCAAGACATTTTGATCTAGATACATATCAATAAGTCATTCCTTCATACTCAATACAGAGATATGAACACCATTACAAGTGTGTTCATTACTGTAGTCTGGTTGACAAAAATGGAAAATAATTGCTTCCTTTTCATTACATTGTCTGCTACTAGCCCAATAATGAGAATAGAAAAAGTTAATCATCTGTCAGCAATATTTACTCTTGGCTGGTGAGACATTATTACGTAAAAATCTGACACACAGGGGAAGTGTTTACCTGGAAATGAAGCTGGACCTTTTCCATTTCAACTCCCATAAACTTGGCCTTCACCTCAAAATCCCCAACTTCCTCACTGGGTGAGATGTCAAACATTACATTTTTGAACCTAAGGGGAAGAAAGACAATAACATGAGATAAATTAATGAACCAAGCGAGAACACAGGACGCGGGGACAGACAGGATAATCATCTACGTTAGTCCTGTTATTCTAGGACACCACAAGTCCAATGGGAGTTGGTTTTGGCATAATGTGTAGTATTTTGGAGGAGAAACTGAAATTACGATTCCAAACTAAGAGTTAATTTGTGATTCAATGCAAAAATGATGCCGTAGCTACGCTGTAGGTGTTTGCTGTGTCAGCATAGCAAAAATATCACCATGGCAACAAGGTTGAGCGGCATACTGATGAAGAAGACAAAGGTATAAATGGTCAGGATGAAGGTAGTGGTGCTTCTTGGGAGGAGGGTGTGGGCCATGGTGGCTGTGCTTTTTCATTGTGCACTAAGTGCAGCTTACTTTGTCTTCCTTGACAGATGACATTTTTTTCCCCAATTTCCTCTCTGGCACAGGATGGCATTTTAAGTCAGTAAGATAGGAGGGTATTGATCTTGAGAATAATAGAGGAGGTGTGTCATGAAGAAGGATGTCACCTCAGTGAACAATATCCCTAATGATATTTTTCCTTCCGCACAGAGAGCTGACACAGCTCATACCACTGTTTACATCAAAGCCAGTTCATAGCCCAGTCCCAATACTTTTAACAGGCATCCTTCCTCTCCTTGCTTGGGAAAAAGTCTTAGAATTTCCTACAACTGGATTGATGAAAACTATGGCCTCCAGTGGTATTTAAACTCTTGACAGGTTTGCAAATACTGGCTAGGAATAGGTTTTCTGTTATTTTGGCCATGATAAATAGACAATTTTGAGGCAATGATGGGCAACGTTGAAGAGAGTGGGATGCAAGGAAGAAAAGGATTATGATATTCATACACTCACAACTGTTGGCAGAATTGGTCATCGGCATTGCCTTGAATTCTTGCCTATGCGTCATGGCCTTCTACATGTAGTGAATTTTCTTGTGATGTATGAATGTAGCTGGACTTCCCAAAAGCCTCTTGGTACCAAATTCAATGTAGTCTTAGATCAATGGAAATAAGCAGCAGTAAAATACTTTTGGGATACACAGCCCTTTCTGTAGCTGTCCAAGTGGTGACCAGCTAGACTCACTGGTTCGTCTGCAGGCCCTCTATCTCCAGGATGACTCCCTTCTCATGCAGCTTGGCAGCCGTGTATTTCAGAGACTGCTGCTTCCACTTCTTACTGCCCTTCTCCTCTCCTTTTCTGTCCACTTTGATCGACCTGCGTGAATTCCTGGACACACACATACATAAAATTGAATAAAATCTCCAGCCACACATCCATCAGTCCATCCATGAAAATAACAGGAAGCAAGAACATTATGTAAAAACAGTAGAGAAAGGACTGTAGTTAAAACTTACTTCCTGTTGAGGTTATCAAGGCAGGTCTTGATGTAGGTGTCATAATAGTTCATTTGGTCCTGGTAGAAGGCCGTCTTAGAGTTGAGCGCAGTCAGTGTCTGCTGGAGCTTCACAAGCTCCGCCTTCCTCCTCTGCCTGTAGCGTCTTTGGTAGCGAATATCCTGTCAGTCACACAGAGAAGGAACTTGATTGATTGAAAAGATGTTTTAGCTACACTTTAGCATTGGAAGCGTGTGTGTGTCTATGTGTATGTAAAAGCATATGAATAAGAGCTGAATATATACCTTTGATATGTCATTAATGAGGTCCTGGTACTTGTTACTTGCAGTGACCAGGCCAGCCTGCTCCAGGGTACGGAGGTTCCTCAGGATCTTCCTCTTCTTCTGCTCTACAGGCAGCTGGCTGTCCTCCAGTACCACCTGGCTGCTCTTCAGACCTTCTGGCGTTTGGGCATCCTGGACTGCACGGCGCTCTACAATCTTGGCATGCTCGGATTCCTTGAGAGGGGAAGTCAGACATAAACACAAACAGTTAGCACATTTCAACACATAAAAATATCAATGCATTGCATATCACTGTTGTCATGTGAAAACCTTAGAGCTAATATAATGTTATAATAATGATTTTCATAATTTAACTTCAAGGATTACATGCTTTTTGGATAAACGCACTTAAACGTGGTGGTCAAACTAATTACAGGACTGTTTCTCTCAGTTGCTGACATTTTGGAGATACAAGGTTTTCACCCGATAGCAAAGATCTATACCCTACGCATGTAGGCTATACAGGCATCTAAAAAAACAGTAAATACAGCTAATAAGATCACCTGTAGGGCAGTGGCTGGGGTCCCCAGAGTCTCAGGTAGAGTCTCTCCATGTTGGATCCGAACTACATCCACGATAAGCTTCTTAGTCCTGACATGCACACACAGAAATAGATGGTCTTTGCTTGTTATCACAGGATAGAGGTCAATATTTTATATTTTAAAATTAAATCACACAATATCCATTTTAGATGGAAATTGGATATTGATTACACAAAATCTTCCCAAGTTCCCAATTAGTGACAATGTTAACATGTAGTCTAACAATCTGTTGATATGACCGGAAAAACTCAGGAAGTCACTCAGGAAATTTACTGGTAAACACTGACAAAAAGTAATTTTGAGCTATGAAAAAAAAGAGCTTATTTTCTGTCGTCCAACCATCTTTTCCGTCAAGCTCGATGAGAATCTTTGCAAATATACCCGTAATTCATAAAGTCAAATAAATTCTTGACTGGGGCTTTAACTGTTAAATCATCAGAAAGAATCAAATAGCTTGGCATTAGTAACCATCGGTCTAACCCAATGTCAGTCAAAAATGAGAGCCATGACAAAGGTCATATAAAAACAGTGACGTTAGTTTCCAAGAGACTATAGTCTTTGACGTGCACATTTTGCATCACTGAAGATAAACATAAGCCATCGGCTGAGGAAGAGGCCATTTTCCAATACAGCTTATTTAACAAGGTGCTGTAAGGAACTGGTGCAAATGGACACATCTTTATAGCCAAGATAACCCTGACCACTAAACCTCTTCCTCTTTGAACAGGAAACGATAGAGGGGCAGGAAAGACCAAGACATGCCACTGAGCGATAGCCACTGAGAAATATTTGCTGTGTCCAAAAGGGTAAAGGCGTCACACACTATCCATAGATTACTTCTGGCTTCCAAATGTGCTCAACCTTCTACAAGAGTTTGCAGGCTGACCACCAGTCATATGAAAGTGTTATGTACTTCTGAGCTGTGTAATCCTGTGCGATGCATTTCAACAGACTCATGAGTCACCACATTATAAGATTAGAAATATAGGATTATAGCATCACCATTTGCAATACTGGACAAGCTTGACAGCAATTGTTTTTTTGTTTGTTGTTGTTTTGTTTTAAAATCAACTGCCTCCACCAATAAACTTACTTTGTCATGAGAGTCTTCATGTCCTCGTCATCCCCTTCCAGCAGCTCAAACTTGCTGGTTAAAGTGAGGGAGATCTCCGTCTTTGCTAGCTGGCTCAGGGTGCTCTCTTTGTTGGGGTCGTTAGGATCCACTGCTCCTTCACCTGAGATTAGCAATATAACAGCTATAGTCAACTTAATAAGGTGAATGCCAAACAAAGTGAAGATGTGGGCTTTTGAACAGAAGGTTGCTGGTTTGAGTATTTAACTGTATGAATGTGAGGCAGAGCGTAGCTGAAAAAGAGCTTTTGTGCTCAGCAAACCTTCAGTGGATAACTAAAAGGTTAAAAAATATATACTTGTTGCAATTGCAGAAACAAACACTGTACTGTGAATGAATGTGTGTGTGTGTGAGAGTACCAAGCAGCGCCTCTACATCAGGGGCATCTCCCAGGTCCTGTAGCAACTCATGCAGCAGGTCATTGTGGTCAGGAGAGATGGCTTCCAGGTGCTCCAACAGCAGCTGAACAAATACAGAATTTGTTTGACCTTCACTATGAACCTTATTCTAGGCATTCAGTATTATTCTGACAGGGCGAGGAACCTTAACAGATTTATCCGCAGAGCATCAACTCAACAGGATCCAGACTTATGGATCCAAAGTGCTAAGCTTTCTCTTACAAGTTAAGCAAAACCATTCCTTTCCACCCAGTGCCAAAAACCACACAGTTACATCATTATCATCCAACATGGAGGTTTCTTTGTATGTACAGTGGCACACAGCTATGCTAGAAGGGAATCCTCCCCCTACTCTTTTCTGCGATACCTTCAGTCATCCATTCCATTTCTCAAGAAACGATTCCCAAAAGCATAGGTGTGTTACATAACTAAACAATAAATAAATTGATATGTCAAACAGAAGTTGCCCTCTCTTCATATCATAGTCATATATTTTCACATATCAAACACAAACAGAAAGAAAATGACAAAATTATCTTTAATGTTAGGTGCAAAAAGAAGGGTTAGAGAATGTCCGACCAAAGCAATATGCACATCATCTCCATTGTTTGGGTTAGTCCCTGAGTGAGGGGACTGTCGAGTGACACTGATGACCAAGAATACATCTGGCTTTAACCAACTGATGTCATCAGCTGGCTGTGAGACATTTGTGCTTACCACTAATCCCATTCCCAGGAAGTGGTCTGGAAATGGGAGAGAAGCAGATGACTGCAAGATAAAGACATGACTGTGGGAGAAAAAGGGATAATGAGAGGGCCAGAAAATAGAAGAGAGTAGAGAAAGAGAGGGTCGAGTCCTTTTCCCAATTCCAGGGACAATCACACGTAGCCTCGTTGCCAGATCTATCTGAGAAGGAAATAATGCAGTAACTGTAGCCTATAGGCCATGGCAGGGAGCAGGGAGAAGATCATAGACTAAAGCATGAATCATAAATCTATGCATGAGCACATCTTGTGGAAGGACCTGCATGTTTCTTTGAACTTAATGATGACTAAATGACACGTTGAGATGTTCAGTTATATTTGTGGGATGATACGGTTAATGTGATCCAATCTGGTTTAAAGAAAACGTGTTAGGCACACGTCTTGTCTGGGTTTACCGAGTGGGTATTGATGATCTCCTCTATTGAGATGTAGATGATGGGCTTGCTCAGGGTCACCATGTCTGAGTATTCATCCACGTTAAACTTCTCCTCAGGTTCAGGGACATCACAGGCTGTCTGGAAAAATACCCTGGAGGTAAAGAACAAAAGCACATTAGCAGTTAACGGTCTGAGGCACAAATATGGATAGAGTTGATGTCCTGCACTAGCCAGATCACAAGGCATTAAAAAGTCAACCTTGACTAAGGTTATATCAACCTTAGTCCAAAAGCAAAACATTCTGTAATGCACCTTTGACTGTATTTGGTAGTCCTTCAACTGGGGTAAATTACCAACAGTGACTTGGCTCAAGTTTCTGTGGATTTCCAGTAATGATGAGTCGTTAGTTGTCGTTAGTTGCTTTGCCACTGTGGGGAAAACAATTCTCGGAACGCAACCTCCCCCCAAAAACAAGAGACACGCGTACCAACACACATTCTCATTTGTGAGTTCATACAAGGCTTGGAGTTCAGGAGATATGAGTGAAGACACATATCTCCTCCTAGTTGCTGACACTGCACTTTAACACAACAACATCTTCCTCTCTCAGGATTACCTCTACTTCCACCATGTCAGCGTTCCTGACCTCACTAGGGGAAACAGGTTTATCAGCAGGGCTCACTTTATTTATCTCATCCTCTTGGCTTTTTTATTGGATGGAAACTTTCTTTATGCATGCAAAGCATCTCCAAGAGAGCTGTTGCTGAGTGAGGTTTGTAACAGCAGTTAGGAGACATTGGCTCATGTACACCAAGTATAAAACTTTCACTTTTCCCCCAAAAAGGAAGAACATAGGAGGAAAGTGCAAGAATTATTTTACCCATCTTTTCTTCCTTCTTTGTGAACATGACATGCGGAAAATGTACTCTGAAAACGATTCTGAAAAATGCATCATTGCATGTTGTTTGTACCAGCTTCTCTGCTATATTGATATTCCCTTTTCTCACCTAAACTTCTCATAAGTCTGTGATATGTAGATGTTCATTGGTGTCATATGTGCATTCTCGCCCTCAAACAGCTTGTTGGCAGCTGCGTGCTGGAGCATCTTGGCGACAGATCCCAGGTTACGGCGCTGGTCTGAGTGTAGCTGACCCCCGGCCAACACGTCAATGATGTCAAAGCCGTCAGGCGCCACGATGGCTGGGTTCATATAGCGGTAGTACAGCAGGTTCCCTACAATCTGGCACAAGAGGTGGCAAATGCACAGTTAAACCTTTTCTTCAACTAACTGATCAATAAGCCAACGGTAAATCAACACAGACTGGAGAAGGAAGAGATATTATGCTGCATGATAGCATGCAAATAAAAAACGGAAATGTATACAAGGGCCCTCTACCTTCAACAGCTCATCCTCTGAGGCATCTGGGAACTTTTCATGGAGGCTGTTCTTCAGAACTTTTGCTATGTATCTCATGCCATAACTACATGCAAAACAAAACAACATGGAATGGACATCACACACCAAATAACATGCATTTGAAGCAGGATGCAGTCCTTTCCTTTGTGAGGATTTAACTGAATGCAAGTATTGAGGGATTCAAATGTCTCTTTACATGTTATCAGAATTCCTGTGTTAACAAGTAGTATACATCAATGCAAGAAACATTTTCACAGTTTATGAGTGCAGTTTTCCCTCATGAGCTTAATCAAACATCAGCACCATCTAGTGGGATATATTGCCTCTAGCAACTGTAAGCAATTTTTGAAATGCTTACTATGTGATTTTGTGATTTTTCAAGTTTATGAGATGATGCAAAAGCATAGCATTTCCCATGCCATTTCAAAATAGAATTAAATTGTTTTGCACTGCATAGATGTTTGTATATGTCTCTATCCAAAATTTGATGGGATTCAGTCAGAGTAAATCGCTAAAGAACAATACACTATTCAGCCTAGTACTGGATTGTACACTTTGCTAACGTGATTAGGAGGTCACTGACCTAATTAGTAGTAAATAGTATTAAAGGAACATCCTTATTTATTCTTTCTTATCACTGATCTAGGCAAAAAAACCAACACATACAGTATCAGCAACATAGTGCTCATCAATCTGCTCTAGCATGATATAAGCAATATTGTCATGGAGAAAGCAAAGGATGGGTGGACTTTGACAATGAACAGGTCCCCAAGCTTACGGGATATTATCCAGTGAGGACACAATGGAACTGAGAACTTTATCTGTAGCCGACCGCAGAGCCAGACTGGATGCTTCCAGTCTGCTGCGTACTTCCTCATGTGACATGGCCTGCTCAGGAGTCACTTCATAGGGAAGCTTACTGAGGGAAGACAAAACAGAGGATACAGTGAGGACTGACATTTGTGCAGACAGTAGGCATTTAGGTATATACACTACTATCACAGTGCTTGTTGTAGTAATTACTAGCCAATATCTTAATTGATAGAAATAATATTTCTATATCACTCAAGTACTGCAAAATAAAAAGTAACAAAGAAAACATTGACAATCAGGTTTAATTAAGACAGGACTTGGTTCTGGTTCTCTTAGCATAACATAATTAGCCAAAGATTATATGATGGTAATATGACAACATAAATATACTTAAGAAATAGGTTATAAAGAAGAAAATTCACTCAACAATTCAGCGACCACTGAGTACTAGGGACCTACCTGGCCTCCCCAGTAGCCGACTCCAACTGGTTAACCCAGGCCTTGTACACATCCACAGGGTTAGTGTTAATGCCCAGGCTCTTGTCCTCAATGATTTCTTTGACCACTGGTGCCAGCAGCTGCCTGAGTGCATTATGGCCACGTGCACCTCTGTTGAAGCTCACCACCATCTTGATGACTGTAGGGTTCCCTGTCACTATGTCCTGGAGTTGGTCCACCTTAGACCTGAGGCACATGGAGGAGATTGTACAGCAGAGATCAGGACTCTTTTCCCCAAAACATCAACATGAAAGATCAAAATGGAAGAATTTAGTGTGCTTTAGGGAAACCCATCTTGTTAATGGAAAGACCCTTTCTCTATGGATTACATAAATGAATACTAATGCAATAATACTACTAATACTACTACTACTACTATTTAATCAATTTCAGACATGGCATTAATCACAATGGCAGTCCTCACTTGATTTCCTCCTCCAGGGCAGTCTTGAAGAGCTTGAGCAGTAGGTACTCTTCTCTCTGGTTAGAGGCGTAGTTGTACAAGGTGAAGATCACCGTGTCCATAAACTTGGTGGACTTGTTTTGGGGCATCTGGAAAATCAGCTTGGCCAGATAAGAAGGATTGGTCTGAAGGGGAGAGAGGAGAGAGATTGGTCTAAGTTGAATCAAGCTGAAAAGCAATAGGATGAGGGGAATAGTTGCAGAAGGAGAGACAGTTACAGACACTCACAACTGGGAGCTGCTTAGTACAGCCACACTTTTGTTGTATGTGTGAGTGTGTACACACATTTGTCTCACCTGTAGCAGATAAAAGAGGTGTTGATAGGCCTCCAGTTTCCTTCTTTTGCCTTTACTTAGGCCCTTGATACCCAGTCCGCCTCCTGCAGCCAGCTCCTCTTTACTCATTTTACTTTTCTTGTTCTTCATTTTCTTACTATGGGACACAACATCCTTTTCACAGAAACAAACACCAGCAGGGTAAATGAAGCAGCCAGACTGGACTGGATACACGTACAAACAGGAATATATTAAAGGGATTAGGTCAGAGTGCAATGTTGGGAATGTTGATAACTGAAATAGTGCACATGAAACTTGTGACATTAGCTAGCTATGAATGATGTCAAACAAAAATAAAATCATTATTTGCATTTCCTTTCCTAACAGCAAGGGTTCCCAACCTGCAGGGTGATCCTGTTCTTCACCAGCAGGCCAATCTTGATGTCCATCAGGTTCAGGTCGTTCTCCATCTGCTGATTGGAGCGGATCTTGGTGACCACTTCCTCCCTAAGCCGTGTCACTTCCTGCTCTTCCTGCAGATCCAGGGTGCTTTGCTCCAGCAAGTGGACAAACTTACACACCACCGACAGAGGAGGATCCTGGGCTCCAGCTAAGAGTTGGCACATATGCAAGCCCGCAAGAGCACTGGTCAATAGTCTATTATATACAGCTAATCCCTATGATGCAGGGTGAAGCTGCCCACAGGTACTGATCTAGTGCCATGTTTTTGCAAATTCCCCACCAATGATGAGATTAGTATTAGAGGCCTGTAAAGTGTCTGTTTACTCACTGAGTGTTCTGTAGTCATCTCTGGCTTTGTTGGCCTTCAGGAAAGCCTGGATCTTCACTATGTCTTCCTCCTGAACACACGATGAGTGTCATACAACTTGAATAAACCTTTGTACAAGGTTAAGACAAAAGGACTCCATCTGGTGATCCTGAAGAGAACATGTTACTCACATGATCTTTAAAGTACTGCATCCTCTGAGTGTATTTACGTTTGGCTCTCCACATTTTCACTAAGGACTGGATCTGAACAGGGAAGACAAATTAACAAGGCAAGTCTTATTACTGTACATTTACTACTCAATAAAGTACCTATGTTATAGTTGAGTTAGGTATATGTAAAGGATTTAACACGTGTCTATTCCAGACCTCCCAGCTAATAAGGTTATTTTGGGCTGTGGTTGATCATTTCCAACGGTTCCAAAGCTTGTTATATCATTATATCAAGAATGGGATGCATAGCTTTACACATGTCACACATCCAAAATACTGTTCTTCACCTTGACAACAGAAGCAACATTGTTTTGCAGCAAATTAATTCTGTCCTTGTACATCTTCTTCTGTTTATACCCTTTCCAGCAAGCCTGCAATAAAAAGGAAAAATATTATCAAAAAACTCTTTTAGCAAGGTGTTTTACATCAGTAGTAACATAGCTTAGATGTCGGCCTTCATAGGTTGTTAGACTCTTTAGTTGACAGCACATAATTCTTCACAAATAAGATGTGTGTCTGGTCTTAAAATAGTGCACACATTCTAAGTGTATGCTCTTGGTCTCAGCTGTAAATTGGTAAGTCTGTAAAATGTTCTGTAAGACAATACATTTGTAAACCTGTTAATAATCAACACAGAGGGAATTCTTTCTAGCCAATAGGAACTCTGCATTAGCACGATGAGGACATTGCATCTTTAACCATCAATATATTTTATTTTTGTTCTATATATATATTCATTACATGCCCCAAATTCCCTTCAGGGATCAATAAAGCTTATCTAATCTTTTTTCTTACTTCTCCACCACTGTTCGCAGCTCATAGTTTGTAGTGGTGCCATACAGTACCTGCAGTTTGACCACATGTGGTTCTTGTTGTCGTAAATACTCCATCCTCTGGGCGTGCACTTTCCTGACCAAGTAACCTCTGATCCTCGCCTGCAGCTGGGTCACCAGGGACTCGTTGGCCAACCATAATTGTTCCCTGTTATACTCCACAGTCACACAGCTGACCACATTCTGAAGGAACAAATAAATTATCTATTAGTCACTGAATCCAGTGATATACCATCAATAAAATCATGGCGGGTGGAAGGAATTATGATAGCACTACATGGTGGAGGGTGGAAAGTAGACATTTTCATACACATATAGCTAGGGTTACCTGGATTTCCTCTTTACAGAGCTGGCCACCATTGTGTTCAAACCCCTCTGGCTCCTCCCAGGTGCCCTCTCCATTCTCAAGGTTGTAGTAGTAGTCATACCTGTCCTTGATATGATGTCTTACCCACACGCTCTCATAGTTTCCTGGGAGAGAGCAAAAAGCGACCCTTCAAATCATTGTTTTTTTCAGCTACTGTGTGGGGCGGGGAGGCGTATCATGGATAGGCTGCACTGTGGATTCATAGTGAACGCTACATTGAACACTAAATCAAAAAGTCTGTTGACTTCTTTCTAAGTATGCAACAGTTCCTAGCAAGTAGAGCTTACTCCGTGGCAACACATGTACACCAAGTTACCTGTAGTAGCACCGTTTGTCTGTCTCTGGGCCAGTTCAGTCTGGTAGGTGTTAGCGCATTCAGAGAGCACTGCTCTCAGCCCTGCAATGGGAGCCTGGAGAGCCTGCAATGTATTCTGTGAGTCCCCCTCAGCAACCATCCTATTGATATCTGCTACCGCTCCAGCCACTGGGACAGTACAGAAGAGTTGAACACACGTAACAGTTGGTGAATCAATTATGAAAACTAAACAGGAACAGAACAATAACAGACGTGGTGACACAAAGAGCAGCTGCACAGTTGTGTTACGAGGAGAATTGTGTTATGAGGAGAATGGTAACACTAAGGCGTGTATGTGGGAAAGATATGGGTGAGACAGTGAGTGCAGTTAAACTCTGTATACATACATATGAGAGCCTCCTCTTCGTCCTGGTTGGCCGTGTGTATGGCCTCTTGGATTTGGTCCAGCCACAACACAGCAGACTCATCCCCAGAGCTCTGCCATCAGACAAAAACACATGGTCACTTCTCTTTTTCCTGGTGTTAATACCAAACTATACCACAAGCAAACATGCATGGTCACACAATGCCAACTTGATATCAGCTTGTGAAATGTTTGAGTGCAGTTTTAGTGTTAAAGTCCTCATCCAGTATCGCCCCTTTCCACAGTCCCAGGCAAACAAGGTTTAAGTGTGTCAGGGCGAGGCCAATCAGCTGTCACTCCTACTTTTTTAAAAATGTTCATATTTTCTGAGGTCAGTGGAGGGGGTTTTAACATTCAATGTCAAAGGTTAGAAAACAGTTTTTTACAGTTTTCAAACTCATCAAATTAGGATTGTAGAGAGTTTTGGGGGTATGCAGCAAAGCACTGGCATAGGGTTTCGTACTACATACAATGGTAGCACTTCATAGCAACACTGATCACCAAAACTACATAAGCTGTTGCTAACAGACCAACAGCCAATACAACAAGCAGGCAGAATCATTTCAAGACTGCTTGTTAGACGGCCAGCAATACATCCTCACACCGACACAATAAACTACTGTGAATTAAAAAAAAAACAAAAGAACATAACACAATATCACAACAACCATAAGGGATGTTTATTTAACTTGATGTGTGTACTTGTTCTCAGGCTAATTTTAGACCTTTGGTAGGGGCTAGTGGCGTATTCCTGACCACAGGGCCAACAGGAAGGAAGTCACTACACAAACAGACTGAACCGACTAAAATAGCTTTTCGGGTTCAATCTGTCTTTAACCAATGATTATTATCAAGCAAATACAGAAGCTTACAACACTGAAAATGTTTTTTACAGTCATCATTCCTAATTTCCACAACCAAGCTGACAAACATTACTGCCTCCAACTATATACAAACTGTCATATAACTAACTACCAGTGGGAGATTAATCCTAATCATTTTAAGTAACAAGCACTTAAGATAAAACCCCAAATCACCCCAACTAGTCAACAATAAGATGATTACTATAATAGTAGTTCTTGTAAATAGGTGATAGACGGCAGCTGTTTATAAACCATGAGAGCAGTCTCCTCCCACCCAGTGAGTCAGTGGACTGGCGCAGACAGGAGGAATTCAGTTTTCAAGCCTAGACAGGAAATGTGCTCACTGCACTGCACACACATACAAGAGCTCGCATACATATAAACGGGAAACACGGCTTGACTACATCGCTGACAGCAGACAGTGGTCTCACTGTTGGAGCAGAAATGCAACTTCCACCAGCAAACTACCGATGGAGAACTCCTAAAGTTACTTAAGTAACTCAAAAGAAGCACCACAGTGGGGTGTGATGTCAAGAGACCTGTAATAATACCGGGATGGTGACTGGAGAGTGATATGGCCAACCTCCTGCCTGGATTACTTGTTTGTCTGATGGCATTCCAGACGCTTCAGGACGATGGTGAGTCACTTAAAATACAACATCACACTTGGTTTATTGGATTTTTTCAGCCTGGGACCCAAATGAGAAATTTTATCTCTGGCTTCTTTAAACATCTTGCTACTTATCTCCTTTGGGAACACCAGTAATAGGTTCAGGACCCATTATGGATCCCAACATTTGAAATGTGCTGTCCAGCCTGGACAGCATTCACTTGGTAGAGCATGAGACTCTCAGGGTTGTGGGTTTGATTCCCACATAGTGTTAACTACCACCTTTGTAAGTTGCTTTGGATAAAAGCTTCTGCTAAATGACTGTAATGTAATGAAAAAGTAAAGTTCCTTTTGAAAATTACTTTTAAAACCTATTTTTTTCAAATCTACCCACAAACAGGGAAGATTGCCGAAATCAAAAGAAATGCTCCACCTGGTTTGACACCAAAAACATTCAAAGGGAAGCTGTACAACTCTAATCACACAAACGGGCTGCCTGCCCTGCTCCAACCCAATGCAAAACCCCCACAGCTAGACGTGAGCCCAGGGGACCCCGCGACAGCCAACACCACAGGGGTCATCAGTACCTGGGTCATTCCGTCATCCTACAGCCTGGCCATGGTAGTGGGTATCCCCTCCAACTCCTATATCCTGGTCTTCCTGAGAGTCAAAGCCAGGTCCTTCTCCACAGCAGTGCTTTACCTGAGCCTGGCCTTGTCAGACCTCCTGCTCCTGCTCTCCCTGGGACTGCGTGTCCACTACCACCTCAATGGAAACAACTGGATATTTGGGGAAATTGCCTGTCGCATCATCACCGCCATTTTCTATGGCAATGTCTACTGTTCAGCTCACACCATTGCATGCATCAGTCTGAAGCGCTACCTGGCCGTGGCCAGTCCCTTCCTGTACAGGAGGTTGCCAAAGACTACATTGGCAGTGGGGACGTGCCTGGGCGTGTGGATCCTGTTTGGGGTAGCTGTAGTGCCTGAGCTGCTGGTCAGACAGAGCTACCAGGTGCCCCGGCTGGGAGTCACCAGCTGCCATGATGTACTTCCCCTAGAAGAAAACTCCCATGCACTGCTGGTGCCATATAGACTGGTGCTGGTTTGTCTGGGCTTTCTAGTGCCCTTCCTGATTTGTATCTGTGCTCATGTGGCGGTGGTGTACCACCTGGGGCGATCTCGTTGCAACTGGGGACCTTTTGTCAGGATCAGCACTCTGGTCTTCCTTATCTTCGTGGTATGTTTCTCCCCCAGTGGCGTCCTGCACATCGCCCACTACATGCGTCTGTTTTCCAGTGGGGACGACAGGCTGTATGGATACTACAGAATAGCAGTGTGTCTATGCTGTTTCCACAGCTGTCTGGATCCCTTCCTGTGCATGCTCATGTCCAAGACAGCAGCCTCAAAACTGCAATTCATCTCCCTCCGCGGGACACTTCACAGGCCGGCT
The DNA here is from genome assembly GCA_900323365.1 of Monocentris japonica. Classification (NCBI taxonomy): domain Eukaryota; kingdom Metazoa; phylum Chordata; class Actinopteri; order Trachichthyiformes; family Monocentridae; genus Monocentris; species Monocentris japonica. Next base: position 26,094 of record OOFE01029887.1, on the reverse strand, counting down.
GTTATGATCTGAGGCTGGATGTGTGTGTAATAAATACCTCCTGATTGAACCAGCTGTTGGAACACAGCAGGAGAGCACAGGCCCAAAGACAAAGTTGTGAAAGTTGAAACAGAACATTGTGGGACACTGTGCCATTAACAGGTGGATGCTGAACCTTTCTCAACTGCATGTAGCAGCCTCCATTCTCTCCTGTCTATGTGATACAAAGTCATTTTGTGCAGTATCAAGCCTATCATGGCAGAACTATCAAAATCTCACGCTGGGAAATAGTTAGTGGAGTGAAACAACATAGTATTGTAGTATGGTGACCAACGTAATCTGCTATCTACTATTATGCCTTGTTTGATATCATGATTAAATACAAAAAAAACAAAATAGAAGTGAGAATATTTACAGTAACATTTACTCCTTTCAACTAAGTTTTATGTTCCATGTATAAGCTATTAATATTCCTTCATTTCAGACAGACACCCACCATCTTACTGCATCCCCAGTCATGAGAGAATATAGGCAGAAAGTAATAGAAAACCCAAGATAGAAGAGCAATTGCAATTAAGATCATAGTAATGTAGACGAGAGCCATCTCAGGGATCGCAGGCTGCTGTACAATTCCTTTAATAAAATTACAGATAAAATGAAGTTAAAACAATCCAGTACTTCATTCAGCCATGAAAAAGTATTTGGATGTCTTGCACCTTGCACCTCTATACAAATCAGAAATTCATCACCAGATGTAGTGCCCCAGTACCTGGCAGAGGAGTAGCTTGGTGTGCTGTAGGACGTCATGGTAGTGTTTGGCTGTGGCTGGGTTCACCCCTGTCAGCTTGGCTGTAGGGAGGAGCAGGGCTGCAAGTGTCTGCTCATGATCTCCTGAGTTTAGCGCCTCGTTGATCTCAGCTATAGCTATGATGCCTGGAGGTAGAGAACAATCATTTATAACATGTTCTGGCAATGTGTTTTATTTCTTTCATTGGACATTTTTCAGCTTCACAGTTTAGAACCATAGTTTCACATGGTTTCAAAATGTTTGCTTTTCACATCCTCCAAAATATAGTAGTCCTCTTAAATGATATACTGTACCATGAGCTCATCTCTAGCACAGGGCTAGGCACAAACCTCACAATGTAAAACATAACCACAAGTCTACGAGGCTTTCTTACGTTCATGCTCTTCATGGACCTGAACGTTGACCGTGTCAATGCACTTCTGAACATCATTCCAGGTGAGGAACTCCTGGCCCTGGGCGAGGGACTCAGCTCGCAGCTGGATGAGAGTGTCAGCATACCTGAGGGAGAGTGCATGTTATGCAAAAGCATAACATGAGCAAAGATTTATAACCAAGCAACAACCATGTGGCTTGAAAACATAGTGTAGTGGAGAATGAGCCCTAACGGCAACCTACAATCATACTAGAACAGTGAAACACTGGTTATAATTTTAGAGGGGATCCATTTTGCAAAATGAAGTCACAGAATCCCAGAAATGTAATTTCTTTGATGAAGCGACAGTAACTTAATAATAATAATAATAATAACAATAATAATAATTGATTTGCTTGTTAGCAGTCCAGGACTACCTGTCCTGCAGCTGTTTTACCTGTTGAGGTTGTCCTGGTCCATGTTGCTGAAGCCCAGAGGAGAGTCAGTTAGTTGCTCAGTGACAGCCTGGGGGTCTTTGGTGTCCAGCACCTCGTTCAACACCGCTACAGCAGACAGCATCTCCACAGCCACACTCAGCTCCTCATGGCTCAGGCCAGACTGACAAATACAACAGTCTGAATCACAAGCATGAAGTGACATTCAAGTATACGTCAAGCATCGACTTTCTACCTGTAAGCTTGTGCATGTGTGTGCGCATAGGTCCACATGCAAACACATCAAGATTAAAAAAGTGCTGCTACTCATGTGTTTGTCATTTGCTTCCTCTGTACTTGGAAGCTTTCTTATGTGTGAGTGGTGTGTGGGTGTCTCACCCGTCCCCCCTGTAGCTGCAAACTGAAAAGCTCAGCCTGGTAGAGGTTGGCAGCAGTTTGGTAGACAATTGGCAGTTGGGCCTCTGGATTCATCAGCTCTTCTGCTGTCTCCACTGCATTGCCAAGACGAATGGCTGTATTGATCGCTGCAACTGCCTCAAGTTCTGAACAGGAAAATGATCAGAATCAGAATGGGGTTTATTGCCAAGTAAGTTTACACATACAAGGAATTTGCCTTGATCTGATGGTGCAACATTTAACAGAAGAAAAACAAGTTACCGTTAGTCACCTCATGAAGATTACCCTGAGTCCAGTTTCCCAAAGGCATCTTAGTATAGAAATTATATTTCTCCCCTGACTTACAATGAAGCAATGTACAAAATGTAAAAAAAATCCGTAAAGCGAAGATGCTTTCAAAATAATTAAATGAAAAGTTTCAAAATATACAAAATAAATACTATAATGAATAGTAGGGTGCCCAAGACTTTCATACAGTCTTTCAACAAAATACTTGTAGACAGACATTTCTTTCTGTGCTTTGAGGCACTGGGTAGTGGGTGCCTACTCATTTTTCAACTGGCCAGTAATCCTTGTGAAACAACATTCACAGTGAGAAACAAAAAAGGTGCTTACTTAGTTTCTCTGCCTCAGCAAAATCATTACAGGAGCTGACAACTCTCTGGATCTCCTCTCGCTCCAGCAACATGGCCTTCCCTCCATCCTGCAGCACACAGAGAGGGGAACAGCATCAGGATAAGCCATGACTATTCACCATATTCCAATGCATCTTTTCTGTTTTAAAACACACATTCACCAAAGGCTTTAACGTTATTAAAGAAAACCCTACCAATGTGTATTGTGATGTTCTCTCTTGAAATATTTGATTACTTTTTTATAAATACATAAATTCATATGTACCCTTGTAAGTGTACATAATCTAAGCTGCTCCGATTCCATTTACCTTGCCTTTATGCTGGCAGTAGGTGGTAAAGTGTTCAAGGTACCAGTGGCTGTTGGCCTGCTGAACACCCAACAGGGCCAGGGCTTCCGCCCTAAGCCCAGCCATCAGAGAGGCCTCATCCTGGGCAGACACCGCTTGATTCACCTGCCTCACTGCTGCCTGGACTGGAGATGGTGCAAATGAAGACAGAGGTCATTGAGGGATAATGGATTTTCTTTTGCCTTTTGGATCAGCACCTAATCGATCATAAATTATGTGCAATTTGTATCTTTGGGCAAAGTGAATGCTTTTGTTTACTCAAGTCACTACATGGTCCTATTTCCCTCAATGGGTCGACATGGCACCAACCCTGTGAGGGTTAGGGGTTTTTATTCATGCAAAAATGTATGCATTCATTGTACTGTAAGGTGCTTTGGAAAAAAGCATCCACCAAATGGCATATGTTAGATGGAGAAAATTCAAAAAAAAAGTGTGTGAGATCATATAGGAGAGACAGTGCTTACTGTTGACAATGTCAATGCAGCCCTGGATCTCCTGCTGAGTCAGCAGCTCCTCATAAACATCTCTTTCCTCTGTAGCAATAGAGGAGCGCTAAGGAGGGAGACAAGAGAAAAAAAGCTCAGGATATATTCTTTGTACCTGTTCAAATCCGTTTTCCATACTGACGAAGTTGCATATTTTA
>OOFE01029887.1:11761-22459 GCA_900323365.1 Monocentris japonica | reverse complement strand
TTCTGCGCCTTTTTTTTTTTTTTTTTTGGGTGGGGGGGGCTAATGTCTGTACACTATTTGTGAGGACAATGGGAGGCGAGATGCCGGATGGTGCGGAGAGCCAGTGTTTTGTAAAGTAAAGCTGACACTGCAACCACTGGAATGTGTTGGCAAGACCCGTGGAGTGGGTCAGTGGTGGTCACCCCTCTCAGACCTCAGTGCAGGGTGCCACTTCTCTTCAATTAGTTGCCTGTACTAAGCACTTCAGTCAGAAAGATCTGTTAAGTGCAGGTTAATTTTGTTGTTTGGTCAAATTTGATTAGGTTATTCTCACTAAGTCTCCTCAACTCGTTTAGGTTCTTCTGCTTCATCATTTCAATTCACTGACTGCGGTACGGAATCCTGAGATGTTTCCTATATTAAACCAAAATTAAGCAATAACAGGAAAGATTACACAGGTGATGATCAAGCCTCTCATTTTGGAAAGGTCAACACTAAATCAGTATATTATTATACCATTAAAAGCTTTACACAAAGGGGATTGTTAGGCTTCTCACCCTGCCTGAGGACTGATCCTCCTTGCGAGCCTTGGTCCGGCTCAGTGTGTCCTGGTAGTCCTGGGCCAGATACTCCTGGGTGTTCCTCAGCATAGCATTGGGATTTGTCAGGGCTCCCATAGTCACAGATGCGTGACCCTTGTCAATTGCCTCATTGATGGCAATCACAGCAGCATGCACTGAGGACAACAGAGTGTGTAGGACAGTTTTAGTGTTGGGCATCAAGATACAAGGAAGCAATCCAATCAGTCAACAGTGTTAAGATATTAGGCTATTGATGTTATCTCTGCAAAGACTCTTTCATCACTCCTCCTATCATAAAGCAATAATCAGAGGCAGTGAGTAATGGTGCAATGCTGTCACAATGTTGGCACCATTACCCACTATTTACTGGCCGTTATTGCTTTATGAAACTACAAATACCAAATGGATGGAGGTATGATGGCCATATTGATAGAGATAATGCCAGTGTAGAACTGCTTCTTGGCCAATCAGAAGCCTCTGTCAGAATGATCTGTTTTACTGTAGAGATCTGGTTAATGTGATAGGTCGAAGGACTTACAGGCAGCCTCGTCCACTGAGAGCTCATTGGCCAATATGCCTCCTATTTTACTGAAGGCTGGCATGTGGATGCCATACTTCTCCAGCTCACTCCTCATGTTACTGATCTCTTCCTCTGGAACACAGAAACGGATGCATTCACCATTGACAGGGAACATAATGTTTGTAAAGTATGAGAGGGAAATGTTGAAATCTATTGCATGAAATATATCATTTCTTCCCACAGCTGTCCGATTGCAGTGATGAAAAATCTCATGTCACAGTTTCTCTCTTTTTGTTGTAGACAACACAATGTCAAAGAATTGTCAAAAAATATATATCTTGTGCGTGTTCACCTGAAGTATTACTTGAAATGAATGGCAGCAGGGTATGTTTATCTTGAGCTGAAATGTTTGATTTGAACATCAAAACCAAAAACTCCAACACTCAAACTGAACACGCTTCAGAGTGTGTGATGACATTCCATTATCTTTTTCGATTAAACCCCAACAAGACTAGTAATTACTCATCCTAACGGCCCACGCAAGGAGGATTCTCATTATATGAACACATGCACACATCAGTCTTTAGAGAAGCCCTAAGGCAGCTGTTATCCTTCACTTTAAAAGCAAAAAGGTAATTACTTCAGCACTTCCTCTTCTATTTAAGTGGGTGCATTTTGTGGACACCACCGATACAACAGTGCCTGTAATGCTATGGGTTTATTAAAAAGGTGCTGTGATCGAGTTTTAAAACTGGATTTTGTTCAGCTGACATAAAGATTTACAAGTAACTGCCCGATTTTCACCGCTATTACCTGTGAATGCCACTTTCCCCAGCAGGTCCTGGATCTGTGGTGCGATGCCCAGTTTGTATAGGTATAAGCTGGAATAAACACAGTACATTAGCATTACCTTAGAAATTATGATTCAGAAAGCTTTAAGAAGGCTGTAACATTCTGTAAGCCTAGAGGCATATTATGAGATTGAAATATTGATTTTGAATAGTATTTCTCTCATGATTGTGATTGCTCCTGAGGGCCACCTCTAATTCCCTGCTATGTCACACTTTCCCCCACAAGGGGGCAGTGTCAGCTCAGACAACAACAAGCACTACATGACAGAAAGCAGGTGGCTGGAAACTTCATAAAACTTTCATCTTCCCGCAGGTATCTGATAAGTGTTCATGAATCATAGATATTTAAGGCAGGTCTGGCATCAGTACAACTCTCTGACTGGAGAGTTTGTACTAGCTGGCTTTTCTGCCCTTTGATCTGTGTGTGTGTGTGTGTAAACATGAAATGCAGTCTGTCCTTGTGCACTTGGGCTACACTAGTAAGTGCATAACTACTGCATTCAGCTTAGGCAAAGGGTAAGTGTTAATATGCTGACCACTGACTCAGCTCAGGAGATACAAACGCAGTAACAGTTGACTGAGGTTAATGGAGGAGGCTGATTACAAACCACTGGGGTTAAAGGCAAGCAGCTGGAGCAACTGGCTTACTCCCAATTGTGGGCTCCCATGGTGCCCTCTGGTAGCAGTCTAGTTATTAGTCTTCCTTCTACACAACAAATTAGGTCCTGCTCCTTTACCATCTTGTCTCTCAGACCTCAGTTTTAAAATTCACTTATAAGCCCTGTTCTGTTTTTATTCCATTGTGTTCCCTTTCCATTTTTCCCCTGCACTAAATGTGATGCAGCATCCTCCCCTGTTCCTCCATGATTGCACATGTTTGTGCCCTGGGCAGCAGAGTGTTCACTGGGTCCCTGTGGGACTGGACTGTCAGGAAGGAAGAGCATGTGTGTGCATAAGGAGGGAAGGAAACCAGTTCTCTCATGACTGAAGCACTAGAGAAAATAAGCCAAACTGCTCACATAGTCACTCCCTAAATCATTTGGCTGACTGCAATGTAGATGAATGAAAATCTTAACTTCATTTAACACGTCTCACCTTAAAAAGCCATGGACCTGAAGTTGTGAATTTCAAGCCGCCCACCTTATAGCGAGACCAGTGCTATCTTTGAAATCATTACAGAAATTCACACAAACCCCAAACCACAATAAGGATCTAGGCTTTGGGGTGAGACTGTGGGCAAGCTGTTTGGCAGACCAACTGTTACGCTGTTACAGTGCTAGAAAGCCCCTGCAGACACGCTGAACAGAGACTTATAGAAGCACTGTGTGTAGGTTCAACCTGCTCAAAAAGCATTTGGCCAATAGAGTCTATAGCTTACCACAAATATAAAGTATTTCCTGATCACACAATTGATCCACTGAGTTACCAAGTCCCTACATAATACACACACCTTTCAAAGTAAGTGCAAAAATGAGCAAAACCCTGTGGCTGTACCCTACGAGATGCTACTTAGCCTTAATAATGAAGACGTTAGTAATCAGCCAATGCAGGGACTGAAAAGATGTGAACCTGCTTGACAGCTGCCTATAGCTAAATGCATGCTGCTGCAGAATACAGCCAAGGCTTATAAAAATGTCTGTACTTGAGAAGAAACACCCTCACAAACTAAACTAACTAGAAATAACATTTCCCAGTTCCTGTTTCATATCACATAAGTACTATGTCAGTCTTTGACATATAAATTAGGGGTTGATCTTAAACACATGACAGAGGCCATGTATGAATACCACAGTAAGACAAAGTGGAAGCAGTTGATTCACACACACTTGTCTCCTCAAGTACTCTCTGGCCTCTGTTCTGCAGCCTGAAGACACTACTCTGTCTGGATGACATAACAGTCCCCACATGTCAAAGTCAGCCTCAAACGTATGACCTGCTAGTCTGCTATAGCCATCTGGGGATAGGAAATGACTCTAAAGTACACAGGAAGTTACCCATCAGTGACAAGAGTATACGCAAACTACCACTGCATACATGAACAAGACAAATACAACAAAGGCCTTATTGAATTAGCCACATTCCTGCCAAGATTATTGAATCTCTCAACTATTAATATCCAATAGCTCACATTTTCAATTGTAAACTACAAACAACAGCATATGGGTTTAAGGTCATCTTTAACAATAGTAGTTTAGTCCACCAATTTATTTCTCAGACATTATTACAATACAATAAACAATGTTGCACAAAGAGATTATGAGACATGTAGGGTATTTGTAGGGGTGGTAAAAGTGAAAAATCACTACTTGGTTTTTGGAATCCATCTCTGTCTTTTATTCTTACCTCAGTGCGTGTATGCAGTATACCACCTTAGGCATGTTTTTGCGATCATACACATCTGTCGTCTCGGGATAAAATATCTGAAAGTAGAAACCAAAGTATACATTATTCACCCTTCTTTTATGAGTCTCCTGACACATTTTATTCTGCTGCAGCCAAAGCCGAGCACACCATCCATCACAATGTCCTTTTAAATTTCTACATACAGACAGACACATTGAGAAGGCTGCAGTGAAAAACTACCATTGTTCACTGTAAATATTCGATTGTCCTAAGAGACTGGTTATGCTTTTCCAAACGGGCATCGTACAAGTATTTCCTTAATGCATACAACTTTAAGCTTTCACCGACAAAGTGTTACACAATGCCCATAAGACGTTTTATTTGGAGGACACAGTTTGTAAAACATTGGGCCAAAAACTCATCAGCAGGAACTCATGATGTAATTCCTGACCTTGGCTGTCTCTAATGTGTACGTCCTTTCTCACATTACACCTGAATGATGCTGTAACTTCATGGTTTTCCTCAAAAACATTAAGTAATGAAAAAAAGCTAATCGGTAAAGTAAGTTATCCTTGCAATTACTTTGGAAAAGGCTATTCATAAAAAATGCCAATTAAATTTGGTATAAAAAGATGTCCCAAAATAATCCCACAGGGCATGACAGAGATAATTGGGTATCAATTTTACCTCATTTTCCATTTCTAGTACACTCCTCAGGGAAAGGTCTTTTGTGTCCTCTCATAAAAGATGCATTGGTGTTAATACCAGGCTATCAGAACTCCCACACCCGCATCGCAATTTCATGTGTCAATGTTTACTATCTTTCTTGGCACAATGACAGGCTCATAAAAGGTGTGCCCGTGTATGTGTATCAAATAATCCCAAATATAAGCAACAGTAAAGGAAAGACGCCAGACTGCCAGCCTTCAACCGTTTTAGTTTTTATCTCTGTTAATTCATTTTTGTTGTTGAAGTATTGAGTCACACAAAAACAGAAAAACAAAAACTGGGGCAGACTGACTAACTGAATAGAGGTCATGTAAAGTGGTCACAAAACACTTTATGCAATTATTGTTTCAAATTGTGACCCATCAACATCACAAGACTCATTTTTCCATTTTCTCATTTGCCCTCGATATCCTCTGCCAAGCCCTAAATTGCAGCTTCTTATATTACAATGACTGAAATCCTATCTCAATCCTGTTTTAGTTGTAGGATGGATTCTACCCTGTAATACGAGTGACTATATCCTGGCTCTGAGCCAATGCACAAATGACAAAGCCTAGCCCTTCTAACACCAGACCTCATGTTGCAAAGGGTCACTTTAATAATGGGGATTTCCCTGGCTAATTTTCCAATAAAACTCAGTGGGTAAATTAGTTTAGAAAATTCACCCCAATCAACATCACCCCTTTATTACTTGTCATAAAGTGGTGATGAGAGGGTTATTGCACTTAACTTGGGGCATGGGCATTGCCTCAATCCTAGAACTGTCCATTGATGCACCAGTTTACTTTCAGGTAGAATCCATTTTACCTGGAATCCCACTGAGATGCAAGAGAGATATTTTTGGCTTGGCAAAAAAAAAAAAAAAAAAACTTTTAGTAAAACTTCAAATTCATCTATAAATGGGGTACTGACTAACACTGACATTCTTATTACAGTGTCTTGATATTTGGAATGCCAATCACACTGCATGTGTTCTGTGCATGTTTGTTGAATATGGAGTGTGTGTGTCTGCCTGCTTGTGTGCATGCATGGCTAACGGCTGTGTGAGCTCTTAGGTTGCCTCACCTTGGGCAGCCCCACCGACTCCATGGCTCTGAGCCACTGCACTGTGTTGTCAGTGTGTCTGAAGTGTAGCCCTGTGCTCTGAAGATGAGGACAGAAAGACATATAGAAAGACAAGACATATAAACAGACAGACATTATCTCCCAGAAACCAAAGAACTATTATGGCTATCAGGAGCTGTAATGAAATGGTGCAAAATACCTCTGCAACGTAAAAAAGATTGATAAGGGGCTGTTATGACACACATCACAGAAAGGTTTTTATTAATAGCCTAAAAACACAACAGACATCTAATATATAACCTCAATGCACAAAGAGTCTATGAAGCTTGTTTATAATTTGCCAGCAATGTTTATCAAGCACAAAGATCTTTCTAAGTTTAGTGTATTGTATCAGCACAACAGCTGAATTCTTCAATGAGGGCCAAATCCTCACCCTGGCACCTTTCCTGTGGAAGACTGTTGACAGGAAGTGTCTGTGAAGGATGTGAATTGGAGTCTTCCTGTCTGACACCATGCAAGTTTGTTGAGGATTGCAGGGGAAGCTGTATTACAACTAAAACCTGGGTTGATGGTTTATCTATATCAGAAGCATGAATCAGAAATGTAAGGCCTATGAAAAGATCTCCAAGTAAGGGTAAATGAAAAATAGGTTTAGAGTTGAAATGCACCTTATATCGGGCCTGGTCTCTGTCATAGATCTTTTTCTCAGACACCATTTTTGGGGCAAAAAACTTGGCAAGTTTGCCGAGGTAGACGCCATTCCTCAGTCCCTCCTCCAGTTCTGTAGTGGGGGGCAGGTCCTCCTCTAGACAGGCCTCCATCCACCTGAGAATACACAGATATTGACATCAGAACAGGACTAGTATCTCTACACCATGCTCATCTCTCCAGACCAAGATCACCTTAGTGCAAAATTGCTTTGGGGGAAATGTATTACTAATTTAAGTCTAAACAAGCAAGTTCATGGCTAAAAATATACAAGTTGAAAAGTGGTTGACCAATCTCAGGCCATTGCTTGACTGACAATGGTGAATATGAAAAAAAGATGAGGAGAAAGTACTCTCTCACCAGCTTGCGGAAGGGAGCAGAACAGGAGCTCAATTCACTTAAGTAACTGCTCAGACAAGAGACTAGTTTTAGCTTACTCTTACAACTCCAGGTCGGTTCGGTTTCAATGTACAAGTTAACTTTCCTCTTAAGACTAAACTCAATGCTATGGTTACAGGAAAGATATAAACAAACAGAACCTTAGTCTGTCCCTGACTGGATACCTGCACATGTACCCAGCAAGTCAATATTGGTTTTACGTGCACCTGCTGCACTGCCTGGGCCAAGCAAAAATCCAACAGTTGACCAAGAATATTTAAACAGATATAAACTAAGCATAGGTCTCAAAGTAGACATTTCAGAAAATGTAGGATTTAATAGAGGGCCATCAAAACATGCTGACAGAATCCTGCTGAAACCTGAATCTCCAATTTTTCCTTTTTTTGCTTAAAAAGGTAAATGACTCCTACCACATTTTGGAAATGTTTTAGGACCTGGGATCAAGCCAACCCTAGATAAGGTAATGTTAAGTGAAAAAACAACCTGTTTACGCAATACCTAAAATTGTGGCTTTGGAGATAGAGGATATTGTAGTTGAATGGGTCACTGAATATAAATGGAGTTATGCTATGGTTTGTTTGAATCCTTGACTGCCTCCACATCAGCTCTTGCTTCCCACCATTCATGACACTGAAGGATAAGGTATTTCTGGGAAAATGGCCATGGTCTTGTCTTGAATTTCCTCACTTGGGTCTATAATACCATAGCTGGTACATCTATAACAACTGTAGGCTACCTGTATATCAGAATCTATGGGATCAACTCAAATTTCCAAAGTTTATTAGCAAAATTTTGCCTACAGGCAAAACAGAGCTTACAAAGAACAAAAGTTGTTGAATCCATTATTCACATAGCCTTTATAACTCAGGGATCATTTTTGACTCAATCTCAGTCCCACAAAAAAATGAGGACATAGCCCCAGTCTCATTAAATCAGTGTTAAGACAACATTAGGCTCTACAGCTCCAGCCTGCAGGCCAGTGAGAACTGGGCATTGTTACAGGCAGCACCCACATTGTACTCAGGATGCCTTTGTAAGGGGGCTGGACAGACTTACAGTCTGAGCTTTGGAATCATCTGAAGGTCAGCCTTAGGCTTGTAAATGATAACCGACTCATACCTGTCAAGTTTAAACTGTGAGGCTAAAGAGGTAGTCTGGGTCATGGCATCAGGTCAGTGAGCAGGATGTCTAAAACTAGTTATTGTAGTTTACAGCCTAACCTGGGTCACTAGTGAAGGCTGATGAGGGAATAAATGATGTGTGATCAGGGGACAGTTCTTTGTGAATGAAGGGAAGTGAGTTTAATCACACAAGGAACAGAGAGAGATTGATTGATTGAATGAAGTAAGTAGACTTACTACAATTGCCTGCTGAGTAACCATGAAAACTGAATTTAAAATGTAATACTTTTCTTGTGTTACAACTACATTCACGTCCTTCCAGCCTGTTGTCATTTCCATGAGAAAGAAACAGCAGGACAGTCTCTGCCAGGCTATTCCCAGAGATAGTAGGGAAAGCCCACACTAAAGAGCTAGTTAATGATTTGTGAGGAAAGTGAGAGTGAATCATCAAAGTCTGAAAATCTGTTACACATTATCTTACTGCCTGGAAGTGAGACCATGTTTTCCATTATGGCTACACCTCTCTCCATAATCAGTCTACCACTGAATTTAACCTTGGCTAAGTACAAGACAGTCAGTACTCAGTGCTGGCCTGCTTATTTCTTCATTCATGGGTTATTGATACAAGCAAGCCACAGCTACCTCCAATCTGCCAGTAATAAGCACCCCGTCCCACATACATGTGCACTTTGCTTCAGCTAATTAAGGAGGTGTGGGTGCCCAGAAGACCCAGTCTGCCCAAACATGTGTCAGCACTTTGAGGACAACAACACACCATGCCCTATCAACACAAGCCCAGTGGAGTGTATAGGTTAGGCAACTTAATGAATAAAGCTACCCCACCACAACAACTGCTGTCACCTGATGCTGTAGAATGCTGTCAGTGCATTGTGCAAGAATGACCTAACTACATTGTGCTCGGTCACGCAATTAGTGTTTCAAAGATTGACGTGTACTGAACACCAATTTTGCTACGTATAAGTACTTACATCGGCGATCTCACCAATACAGACTGCAGTACTTTTGATAATTATCTTAGTTCTCGTGATACATTTTCTTCCAAAGGAGGACGTCAAAGCACAGGGTCAGTTACAGTGTCTCTGGAGCTGATAAGGGTTCAGTTTCTTGCTCATGTGCACTTCAGCAAGGCAGATGCTTTCTTTCACTGGGATTTGAACCCCTCTGGTTGAAGGACAGTCTCTCTAATCACGTCGCAGTTCTGCTGTTGTGAGAATAGTAGCCTTTGGGTAGCTGGTAGTCTAATCAAATGTGATTTTTCAATCGGTTTTGTAGTGGAAATAATTCAGAAATGCATACAATTCAGATTTCTCCAATAGCATTGTGTACATGTGTGATGTCAAGTAGTACTTCAGCCCGGTATCAGGCCTTTCAGAGGTACCCATATGGCATTGGGTGAATACTATGCTGAAACACAGATGCATACATTATTACACACAGGCACAAAAAAAACAGAGTTACGTGGCTGGCCCTGAGATTGGAGAGCGATTTTGGACTTACCCACTGTGTCATATCAGCACGCTTCTGCACTAACATGACAATGTTAATCCACCAACTTAGAACAGGCCATTTGTTTACACTGCAGTCTACATAAGAGTTTGGGACTACAAATCAAACCAGGCTGGACTGGGCCAAAAGAACCACCAATAACAAACTATAACCAATAAGGAAAGCATGGCTGGTCGAACAATGGGCTTTGTGTAGGCGCATGACAGAGATTGCAGCACACCATGCAGTGTCCAACTGTTCGGTATGCCAGGGTCTGCTTAGAAAGAGTAAGTAGGGGAGAGAGTATGTGTGTCTGTGGTACAATTCAATTTGGTAGTCAGACAACTTATTAAATCCTTTAAGTTTCATATCTGTGTAGAACTGACATACTAGTGGAGGGGAGGAGATGGAAGCCATAGCAAAGATTACTGAGAATAAAGAACAGCTATCATAAGCAAATCCAAATCACAAAATCAAGAGCAGAGAAAAAAAAAGTAACATCCTGGGTGGGTAACACGACTCTCCTCTGAAGCTTTACTTCCTGTAGTTAAAACAATGTAGTGAGAATTTGTCTCCTGAACCACGACAGGCCAGGGCTTCTCTGTTTACAAACCCCCAAAGCAGGCTTTCCTGTCATTGTCCCATCTGCAACCAACAAGGCTAAACAAAACACAGCTTTATGGATTCCGGGACTAAAGTCTGTCCCACACAGGCTCTCTGTAGACAGGGCAGGGATAGCTCAAAGCTAAGGAGTTTAGTCAACTCCTTAGCTTTGAGCTATCCCTGCCCTGTCTACAGAGAGCCTGTGTGGGACAGACTTTAGTCCCGGAATCCATAAAGCTGTGTTTTGTTTAGCCTTGTTGGTTGCAGATGGGACAATGACAGGAAAGCCTGCT
>OOFE01029885.1:0-12008 GCA_900323365.1 Monocentris japonica | reverse complement strand
TTTTAATTAAAAAAAAAAAAAAAAAAAAAAAATCAAAAGCACCATCCACAGATTCACACAAACAGGTCAACGTGTGCATTAATGTATCTGCTGCGATTCTGCGGGTTTCTTCTGGATTTTACCGAGCCTGGGTTTGTCCCGGTTGCCCTCTCCCGCCGTGTTCCTCCGCACGTAGTTCATGAGCCAGTCGAAGATCTGCACGTCGCAGTGAACAGAGATGTCCACCTCCTCCCATCTCTGGGCGTCCACGGACAGGTACTCGGCAAAGTAGCGCATCTCCTTGACGAGGAGGTCCCTGGGACATGTGAAGTCCTGCTTCAGGTTCTTGGCCTCGTCACACACGTGGATAACCATGTTGGGACTGCGTGGGGGAAAAAAGTCAACACTGAAGGTATTAGCTGGCGTGCCCTTTTCTTAAAGGTCTTTCCATAACATTTGGTGGACAGATAGGTCTTGGGCAAAGGAGCATTTGATTAGATTTTGGTGGTGATCCGGATCTGGGATTGGGATTGGGATGGACAAGGTGCTCTCCAAGTGCCTTCTAGTTTCCCCACATGGATGGACAGCGTTTCAGAATAAAACACATGCTTGCTCATTGTATCCTTATTGTACGGTATAATAGATCAAGCCAGATGATGCTTTGGTTGCCTTGCTTCACTGCTATAGAAAATAGCTTTTAAAAACTAGAAGAAAGGATGATTTTCCACCCCCCAACTTACTCCCGTGGCTTCTGAGGTTTGTCCTCCTCTGCTGAGACCCTTTTCTCTTTCTTCTCCACAGTGCCGACCCTTCCTGAAGGCGTCGATTTTAAGCCTCCTAATACCAGTAGAAAAAAAAAAAAATCAAACACACTGCAGGTCTTACCAAAGAACAATACAGTTTTGGCACTGGTATCAATTTTAAGGGATTGAAAAGACTTAAAAATGTTGGATCTCTCCAAAGGAATCCAGGTTTTCTACCAGTCTGAGAGCATTCACAATAATAAAATCAACTTGAGTCTGGTCTCATTCTACTTGGAAAAGCAAATGGCATACTCAAAAGGTCAAATTTACTCTATTGAGTAATGAACCCTGTGAGGAAATTGAGATCTATATCTGCACTACATAAGGTGGCACTGACCTGTGACGTTGCTGGTGCTCTCGTTGGTTCCCGTCTCCGCCGCCTCCCCAGCGTCCAGCAGCGTGGATTTGATGTAAGAGGACAGGCTGTCCGAAGGGGACGAGCTGCCAGCCGTCAGGGCGTTGCACTGGTTGTCCACATGAGGAAAACCTCCCGTGCTCTTCAGCTCCTCAAACCGATGGGCACACTGTGAGTAACCACGGCAACAACATCAGTACCACGCTATATAGTGCGAGACCAGTGTGTTCAAAATCGGATCTCGGGTTACTAATCCGTGGATGGATGGAAGGATGAGTTCTTAGTTAAGAGTGTTTGATGCGTAGGCTTAGATGAATCAAATAACATTAGACAGAGGAACCTGCACACTGATTTGCCATGGCGTAAAAAATAAAGGAAAACTAAAAGGAAATCGGGGATGGCAAATAAGATTGGCTAATGAGTCACGGGTGAGAGTCTCGGCCAGTGGGCTTTCGGCTGAGGCTCACACACAGGATAACTGCATACAATACTGGTGTTTAGAAGTGCAAAACCTGAAGCACTGTTCATACAACCCCCAGTTTGTTTTCAATGCAAATAAATGGCTAGAGGTGCATGAAGAGTCCGCAGGGTGAATGTTAATCTAGAATAAGACTTGGACAGAAGGGAAACCACAGAATGAACGCTACACTTATTACTGGAAACAAATCAGAACCAAATTAAAGACATTTCCCAGGGGGGGGCAACGGTATATCTGCAGGCAGACTGAGCAAAGAGGAGAGAAGCTACAGGAAACAAGACAAATTTAAAGTTCAAACCAAAAGGGTGCTCTGTTTTAACTAAATAAACCTATTTGCTTTTGCATTGGAAAAGTCTTTACTTTCGATTTGTGTGTCTTTGCGTTACGTTCATTCCGTCAGTGACCCAGAGTGTGGAGTCGCCGATTCGTTTTTACCAATGCACCGAGGGCCACACAGGGGCCAACTGAGCTGTTGACACAGATAGATGACACTTGTTAAACCGGCGTTATAGTTACCTCCTTGGGGGTGAAACCGGGGACGAGCTTGGCTACGTTGTCCCAGTTTATAGGCTGAGGCACCCCCCACAGAGAACTCAGCACCATGTCCAAAACGAGGACGTTGTTGTCATAGGGAAAGTTGTTGTTGTCTGAGCAGAAGCGACTCATCTCTACGGGGTCAGAGAGACAGACGCAGGGTTAACAGTGAGACGACAGAGACAAGCAAGCGCCATCGTGTCAACAACTGGTGTGGAGATTCAGAAATAGTAAGTCGGTTACAGAGCATCAGTGGTATTACTAGGAGCGCACTGGTAATAACATCCTACAAAGAGCTCTGCAAAGCGTTAATCTATTAACCACGGATGAGACAGGGGACTTACATGAATGAACCTACGTTTTAAAGCAGACATGAAGCTGTGTTATATAAATTCATGTCTGTATATTACAGGAAGTAGTATCAGACTGGTTACGTTAGCACAGGCCGAGTCCATCTGTTCTCCTCCCGGCTAACGGCTGCATCAGCATCAAATGTTTTTCGCGTTACGTTAACGTTAGGTCAAGTGAACTGAGCTGCTTTTCGAAAACACAAAAGCACACAAACAGCAAAAAAAAGGCACGCCGTCATTCACATACTTATCTGGTGTCAGAGATATTCCTCTCCGTCCTCTCGTACAGTAGACTCAATTGGTGCCTGTTTCACGGCATTGTGTATGGATGATGCTGATGATGATGATGATGTGGGCTTCTTCTACCGGCTAGCTGGACGCACAGCCATAGCTAATGTTAGCGTTGCAGGCTAGTTCTGCGGCGTTCTAGCACTCCTCGTAAGCTCCTACTCCCAGACTTTTTCTCCCCGACTTCCGAAGGCGTAAATACGACTTGTCACGGAGTCAATCGCTTTTGGTCGGAATTAATAATGTGAACCATACACAAAAATTGTTTTGGTTGGCGTTGTTTTATTCTAGAAATCAAGCGCAACAAAGCTAATTTGTGCTGCAGTGGCAGATTAAAGAGGAGAAAATACGCACCGGAAATGTATTATAATTTTTCTTTAGCAAATTACTTGGCCAAACGTTGTTGCGTGCATCACACAAGAAATAGTTGGCAACTAAACAACCGAGCGGTTTTACCACTTTGTTAGGTCGATCATGTGCTCTCAAGTCTAAAACCCATTGTTCCGATAGCTCGTGAAGGCAGCATTAACGTCAATCAGCTAGCGTTAGCTAAGTTAGTCTTGCTCTGGCATTTGAAGGAGGCCAGCTTTCTGTTTCTAAACGCTGTATGGTAAGAGAAAAAAACGATATACAGACAAACTACACGACCAAACCTGCACACTGGGCTGTAAAATCCTAATCGCGATTTGGAGCGCTTCGGTATCTGCAGCGTTGGCTCCACCGTTCCTGATGTCGCAGTGCAGCAGGTGAAAACGGGCGTCCGGTTGCTTGGTGACAGAGGTTCTGTCTTCCCTGCCTGACAGTGTCAAAAACGTAAAAAAGTTAAGTAAAATAATTCCATTCAATTAAAGGAGCAGTAGTTCGTTGAAGGGCTCCAAAGCAACACAGGGAATAGTTTCATTTCACTATTATTTCTCTTCCTAGTGGTCACCACAATGACATTTATTAGGATGTTTTTGATTGGTTTCACTGTCTCCCCTGTTATCTCCCCAGCTACAGTATATTTATGTAAGTATGCACTAAGCAATATCAAAAAATATCCTCATCAGGTTGTCCTTGGGATAAAATCTAATCAAATGGGGGTTTGTGGCTTAATGGATATCTATTTGCAGTTCCTTGATATGAAAAAGTTTAGGAACTCCTGCCACAGGGATGTACCTACCATGATTTTTAAGATCCTTCAATAACAAAAGTTTATTCCAAATCCTCTGGTCATATTCACTTAGAGGAAGATATTGCCCAATGGACAAAACATACATTTTTGAAAATTTATTTTCAAAATAATTATATTAGTAATACATATTTACAAAATTACACTTGTTGTAACTCTGGATAATGGATGAAAATGTGCAAAATTAACCGCTCTTTGTTTTGGATTAATACATTCCAGTTTGCTTCACACGCAAAGAAGAAAATGCAGAGGACCAAGACCCCAACCATGAAAGGCCAATACCAAATACGAGGACGACTACAGATGTTAGACCATTGCATTCAGCTGGAACGAGAGCAGTTTTGAAACATGTCTTGGCTTTGTCCTGTAAAACTATAAGTGTACAGCTAACACACTAGTGCAGTTCAATCTTAAACATTTCGCTAAATTACGCTCTTGATCAAACTCAACAAGACATTGCATTTCTATATTAAATAACATATCCAAATTCGTTCAGAATGAGTCAAGCCCATACCAAACATGATCTTGAGTACAGCCGTATACCATATTCTGCGTATACATAACACCCTTCACGTACAAGCTTTCACTAAAGAAATATACATATGACCTCAAACCGTACTACTGGGAAACCGAGGTATAAAAACCATTTGACTAATTTTCGCTGATCCAACCCTAACAGAAGGTCCACAGTTTGTTTCATGATTTGAGTCTTCACTGAGCAGCGCTATCTTGAGTCATTCTAGATGGGGTGCAAGCGGTTCCCATGGCTGCACAAATACATAGCATCGGCTAATAAATAGTCAACTTTCATAGATCAACAACGACCAACTGAGCCAACTAATTATATGAACACACGCAGTCTTGCATACACTCATATCCATACACATTACAGGTCAATCTTCTCGGGGATGTTTAGCACGGTGCTGGAGGGCATACTAGACGCGGGTGTCGCCAGACTGGTTGGGAGGGATGTTGGTGTTTCTCTGTACAGTGACTCTAGAAGTTCCTCCGAGGCAGCTGAGATGGAGGCTGAACCGAGGCCTGGGGTGAAGCTTGGGGCTAGATTTGGCTGTGGGCCTGCAGTTGAGGGGGGCTGCGGGCTCTCTTGCTGGACCTGGGCAAGCTCTGCATGCTTACGGCCTCTCCTCTTGCCGAGGACCTTGACATAGTTGGCTGGGACGAGGCCTGTGGTCTGGCCATCCACGCTAGCCAGCAGCCAGCCACGCACCCTGGGCTGTTGCTCTAAACACAGGCAAGAGGAAAGGACGTGAGTTCAGGCTGTCAAAAGAACAGTGTGCATGATTTTGGAAGTTTTCAATATGTCTTTTCAAGACTGGTCAATTTTTGCCAAGCACCCCTACCTCTTCCACTTCTATTATTGCCAATTTCTGTTTGAGCATGAAAGCTTCACTCTAAAGACTTGACTGTAAAAGGTAGTTTGATAGACAATACTTTCACAACATGCAGTGACAATACTAAATAGGTGTGAAAACTAGAGCCGCAATTACATTACAACGATTAACTAGGTCTATAAAACACAAACCTGACTAATCTTGCCACAGCTCTCTATAATATCTGTATGTAGTAAATAAAGATTACATTAACACATAAAATCAGCAAAAGCAATGAAAAAACAGGCTCATTTCATTACGTAAGTGCAAGTCTATAAAAGTGCAAGTCTATGAAGTGATTTAAAAGATGAACATCAGGAGGCCTGATGATAAAGAACTGATCACCTCTTGTTTTTAATCTGGACCCTTGGACCTCAGGCTACGATCTGGCTCATATGGGGTTAAAGGGTCTACCACTTTGGTCCAATGCAACTAAAACTGTATAACCTGGCATATACCAATCCTATGCTTTATAAATCCATGTATGATCCTGGGTGAGCTGATTTCAATCTGAACTGTGAGACAGAGCAAGAGCTCTCACCTTTAGAGGCTAGGTTGAGCATGTCTCCAGCCTGCAGAGAAATCTCCTCCTCAGATGCGGCTGTGAAGTCATACTCTGCTCTGGCCACTACATGGTCATCCTCCCCACTAGCCCAGTTAGTGGCTAAACAAAGAAATACAAAAAAAAAAAGTTTATTCTGTTGGGAGGAAAGGCCACGTATACCAATGCTCTGACATTCTTTCATTTTCGGTTTCATTTTTGGCGACGGTGGCTCACTTTTAAGTGGGGTACATCACCATGGTAACTTAGGCTGTACACCTAACCAGCTCCAGCTGAACTCAAATGGAGGTATGCATGGTAAAACGTGAACACAGACACCAAAACACAAATAGAGGTCTCACCACTTTCTTCGGACCCTAGGTTGGAGCTCAGCAGTTTCCAGATCAGGTAAGGTCCCCCCAGGACTACTGCTAAAAACAGGAAGATTGGCCACGACTTAACTGCTCCAGCTCTATGATCCTCCGTCCCTGCCCCATACCCTCTGGATGCATTAGTGGTCAGAGCATCACTAGTGCTATCTGCCCACAAGTCCTCAGCTTCAGCATCTGACCTCAGCCCCAGCAACCTCTGTACTCGTCTGTAGAGGTAGCGCAAGGTGCGCACCAGTGCGAAGGCTGACAAAACCCGAGTGAAATGCGCCCGTAGCCGTGTCAGGTGGTTGGCTACGTCCAGCACAGCGCGGAAGCTGTTATAGACGGCCGAGAAGGTGGCATCCAGCATCATGCTAACTGAGGTGAAGGCCTGGACAATGCTCTCAATGGACTGGAAAGCTCCGCGGCTGCTCTCCTCCGCCTGCTGTACAAACCGGCTGGGGGCCACGTCCTCTGTGACGGGCAAGCGGCCGTACCCTCCCATGCCGTAGCCTCCGCCGTAGCTGTAGGGGCTGTACCCCCCATACATGGAGCTCCCATAGGGGCTGTAAGAGGAGGAGAAAGAGCTGTATGCTGGACGGTAGGACTGCTGCTGGATGGGACGAGGGGGCACCGGGGGCACCATCCTGGTCAGGACAGGGGGGCCGTGGACAGTGGAGGGACCTGCAGTTGGTCCAAAGTCTGTAGACCTGATCAGGTGTTTGGTGAGAAGGTAAAGTCAGGAGATAGGATTCAATACATGTTTGGTGAAATTATGTTTATAAAAATTCTTGCCACAGATTTGCAGGGGTGAGATTTCAATTAATCCAGGGATCATTGTTTAATTTAAATGACAGCAGGGAGGTTGATATAATATTTCAACACCATTTGCCCTGCTCGTGCGGGAAATCAAAACTAGGCTTTAAACTTGCTCATGCAACGTCATAGTTGAATTTGGTGCCTCATATTCATTGATCATGGCTTGTCCCTACTTTGACAAGTGCTGAAAAGCTATTGGCTCAAAAGTAGCAAAAAGCGAAGCTAGCCAAGCAGTTGGCTGTTAGTTTATTACCCCAGCACGTTCTCGTTCTGGAGAAAACGTCACGCCAAACGTAATGTGACACCGCTTACAGGTAAACGTACACAGCTCGTAAAACATGATTGAGCATCTTTTACGAATGGTTATGATTTTCTGGTGCATTTGGCATACAAGACGTCGATCAAAATCACTGTTTTTTTAAATAAAATCTCAACTTTAAGAAGTGCTTCACAATGCTCGCTACCACTAACCACGTCTTATTTTGATGGTAGACTGTGGGAATAACAAGAGAACCGAATTAAAAAAGCTGCCATTTTATCGAAATGTTGTGCTGGATGTACGACGAATTTAACAGGGCCACTTAACAAGTCGTAAAAGGTCTAAAGTTATGTTCTATGAGGTGTATACGTTTTCCGATAAGCAAGGCAACATTAAACCGCCAGACTTTTGAGTGGAGTTAGGCGTTACGCTCTCTCCGTAACGTTACATGAGAGAACAGGATATGATGGGGCTAGGCTGGGCCTTGCTACTAAAGTAAGGTATTTGGCCAGAGAATTGGTTGATACATACTTCTTTAGCTATCATTAGCAAAACAAGCTGACAACTGCGACTGTTAGCGAAGCAAATAAGCAACCAACCCTGCCATAGTGCCTGGGTCTGGTCTGGACTGGCCTACCCCAACGTTAGCCTTAGCTAGTGACAGTAGATAGCATTACCCAGAGAAAACAAAACAAGTCATGGCTAACATAAGCAAGCTAACATAGCTAAAAAATAATTTACCTGTAATTGATAGGTGCACTCATTGCACCTGGAATCCGTCTTTCCCATGGTTTTGGCGGAGGCTGTGAAGCCATCGTGGAAAATATGTCCACAAGCTGCAAGAATGATCAGGCGTTATATCGAAATTGGTGACCATCGTAATATGTGACTACTCGCGCTCACGTGTTGAACATGCTCGCGCTCGCTAAAACGTGCACGCGCTCAATATTGACATGGAGCTTCCATCTGCGAAGTAGATTCACGCTGTGATAGCAATAGAATGCATTTTTGTAGAACTATTACTGGGTTTTTTCTTTCATTTCTTTTGTAAAGTTCCTCTTATACGTGCAAGGTTGTTTTCCTTCCTTCCGTGGATTTTTATTTGTAATGCACGTATGCTTTCATCACTTTGTATCTGATTGAGCTGTTCATTGTTTACAAGCTTGGACTTTTACAATAAATCTTCCATATTAAACAAATTCATCTGAGATCCATTGAACGTGTGCTACATGTGTATGAAAAGTACTTTCTAAATGTATAATGATACTGCTAATAATAATTATTGTGATTAGGCTTATTATTTGAAATCAAGAGGTGCCTAAAATGTACTGTAAGTGTCTCACCCATGACTTGAGAAATATTATGATGATATGAAGTATTTCCATAGGTACACTCGCAGTATGTTTCACCACATTTTTTTTATTTTTATAGCTATGCTCAGGTCACATATTCTGATAATCACAAATGATAGTTTCTGTGATGTCAAGTGTTGATGAAATGGTAGTTTCTGAGTTTTGCCTTCCTGTTGTCTGCAATCAAATTTGGCCTGTGGCCCATGACAACAAAATTTGTCATAGTGAAACATCATGCCTTATGTTTGCATTTGTGATTGTCAGAATATGTGACCTCAGAATCAGAATCAGAATCAGAGTGGGGGTTTATTGCCAAGTAAGTTTACACATACAAGGAATTTGCCTTGATCTGATGGTGCAACATTTAACAGAAGAAAAACAAGTCAAAAATATAAATCTAAAAAAAAAAAAAAAAAAAACAAATTCACATAATAAATTATAAAAAGAAGACAAAACATATAACAGACAAGAGATGTGTGCAACCTGAGTATAGCTATGGAAAATATTGTGGTGAAACATACCTACTATGTTTCACCACGTACCTATGGCGATAATTTTGGATTGCCAACAGCAGGGAGACAAAGGTAGGAAAAAGGCAAACTGACTCCAAAACATAAATTATCAGACATATCATCATAAAATTGCTCAAGTCATGGGTGAGACACTTACAGTATTATACTTTTTAGTATTATTATAATTATGGAAGATTTATTGTAAAAGCCCAAGCTTGTAAACAATGAACAGCTCAACCACTGTTACAAAGTGCTGTAGGCTTACGTGCATTACAAATAAAAAATAAAAAAAGGAAAGAGAAAAAAAACGGCACGTATATTATAAGAGAAACTTAACAAAAGAATTGAAAGGAAAAAAACACCGTAATAGTTTTATAAAAATGCATTCTGAATTCTGAATCTACTTAGCGGATGGAAGCTTACGTCATTGTTGAGCGCGTGCACGTTTAGCGAGCGCGAGCATGTTCAACACGTGAGCGCGAGTAGTCACACATTACAATGGTCACCAATTTCGGTATAACACCTGAACCCGATCCCTGTTCTGCTTACTGCTGTCCCTGCTGCTTTCAAGGCCCTCGTAAACTCCTTATTCCAAGATCGGATTCAGGTGTTTTTGGTCGGAAACAATAATAAAATGAAAAACGTAACAAAAGTAATTTTTGGTGGCCGTCGCTTTATTTTAGAAACCAAGCAGCACCGAGCTACTTCGTGTTGCAGTGGCAAAATGAAGTGGAGAAAAGCTCACCGGGCGTTTAATTTATTAGCTAAAAGTTGTATGCGTCACTTTCACCATCGGTGTTTGACACGACATCCATGCTTTCCGCTCCTACCCGTCACATGTTGGCACTGGGGTGTCAGTCCAACTTTCCCAGTCGTTTTTTTTTTTTTTACTTTGCTGGGTCGTCTATAACGGTATGTATCATAAATACGATATTTACGGCAACCCCTGAAGGTAGCAACTCTGTTCCGTCGTCAGACCGAAATAATTCATAGAAGAAAAACGACCGATTGTTGTTTGTGCAGCTAACGGTGCTTTATAATGTCATCAGAATGGATACTTTCCAGCATTGTGTTTTAGCAAGCTTGTTTGTTATTGTTCCAGTTAGCATTTTTTCCCCAAGTCCGTTAACAATTTTGTATGCGTTTCTTATTCGATTACTTTGGCCTTCAACTCTTGACAAGTGGAGGAGAATCGGAGGAGGAAAACGATTTATCCACAAAATGCTTTTTTGTCCAGCAGAGTGTGCTCTGCTTTATCAGAACTGAACACCTACTGGATTAAAAAGGGAATTTCCATCCTATCTGGTATACGTTTGTTGAACAAGGCAAATCAGATTCTAACGCGTTATAAGGGCCAGTCATATGGACTATTCCCATTCAATTTTCCAGTGATGTGTCTGAAGAAAAGTTAATTTGCACTCTCCTGAACTTTGGACATATATCTGCATTGGGAAAAAAGGTGAAAGGTGAATTGAATGGGGAGATTTCCCTCATCAAGCAAACTCAAATGGATTCATTCATGATACAACAGCCTGTGGCCCTTTAAATGAAGTCTTGCAATCTGAATCATACGAGTTGTTAAATTGTCCCTTTTCTCTAGATATGATAATTGGTTTTTGTTCTATGAAAGTCCACCCTAAAACAGAATTAACAGACAATTCCTGCTATCATAAAGTTAAGTTCAAATGTTTGTGACTCTGCACTCCCTTCCAAAGGTAGAGAGAAACAATGTTCTATTTTGGGATATCCTAAGGAGAAAACCTGGAGCAGCTCCATTGACAATGAATAGGAGGCTGACTTTGTGGAACGAGTCTTTGTGTTTTATCGGGTAGTCATCCCTGAGTATTGTCACTATTTCCTCAAAGTTGCTCTCCCATTCACTGTTGATGTAGCATCTATGAGATCTGTCTTTTGATGACATCATGATGACATCCAAAGGTTAAAAAAAAAAAATCTGAGTGCACTACCAAGAACTGTTTGTTTTCATTATTCAGTTGAGACGTCCTATTCAAGAATACATTATTTAGAACTGATACAATTTTTTTTTAGATCTTTGAGAAATGCTGGTATGAAATTGAAGTATATCTGAAGTATATCTGGTCTTGTTTGCACACTTTTCTCATATTGTTGTCACACCATATATTTGATTCAAATATTAACACATGTATGCTCCTAATACACAGTGTGACTTGTTTTGGTCTTTTAACAACTCATACTACGTAGATGATGACTAAATTACTAAATTAATATGGTCCTCTATGCCTTATTGTGGCTACAGCTAGTTGAAAAATATTTTAAATTATTAATTACATTATTTTATGTAATCTTGCTTGACAAACATCATTTGACAAAAAAATATATTAAAAAAAATTATGGATTAGTTTTTGCTAAATTATGCAACAAAAGAGCTCTTGGTAGTGAACTCAGACTTTTATGGACTCCACTGTATATGTGAAGATGTGATCTGTTTTAGGGTGGATTTCCCCTTTGAGCATGTCAAGTCACAGGGCCTCAGAATCGAGCCAAATGTTGCTCAGCTAATGCCCTGGTGAAAGTTTGTGAGTGGGCGGCGTATGACGCTTGTTTTAGAGGCTGCTGGCTGCCTCGAGCTGGGGGACAGCTCCACTCCAGCACAGCGGGTGAGTGCAGAGCTGCGATGGTGCGGTTTGAAAAGGGAGCCCTGTGATGTCAAGTGTCGATGCGCGCGCGCGGGAGTGGGCGTGCGGAGCTGTCGCATTCGGGCCTCTGGGAAGAACATGTCTTTATGATGCCACAATGTAGGTGTGTGAGTGACGCCTCGGAATC
>OOFE01029876.1:16154-37242 GCA_900323365.1 Monocentris japonica | reverse complement strand
TGTAATTAAACACACACATTCTGTTCTGCTTGACTTAATCTGACACCTCGATCTGTTTCGCCCTCAGTGTTTACCAAATGCTCTGTAACACTTCAACTCCTGCAGAGGACAGCTAATGCGTCTGCGTGTGTGTGCGTGTGTGTGGGCACACACGTGTGTATCAAGCCTCATATTGTGCAATCGCTCCATTTTTTCTTCCTTTTGCAGGGAAGGTCTGTATTTCTTATGTATTTGACCTTAAGACTCTATATAAATTCATTTATATAGAGCTTTTGACAGACAAAACTGAATTTGATTGATTCATGATTTTCAATTGTTTAATTGAAAACAGGACACAAAATAGATGTGAATTAGAGGTCTGCATGAGTGTGAACTTTAAGCCCGAACCCGCCTGTATATGCTGACATTAAGGCCCTACCCGAACCAGACTGACAGGTCTTCCTTAATTTGAGACCCGAACCCGATCTGAACCAGACTGCTGCAAATGCTGCAGCATAATTTTGTCTCTCTCCGTCTCCCTTCTACCTCAAGTGGCTTAGCTTACATAGGTTACACACACACACACAAACACACACACATACACGTGCGCACACACGTTGGAACCCTTTTCTAATACTTAGTTGCAGCCTTTGGCAATGAGACTGCTTCCAAATGTCAGATCGGTCAGAAAAGAGTGACACATCAGTCAAGTCACTCACAGTGTGAAGACACCGTTAGAAAACAGGATAGATATAACAGGCCATCTGAGTTTACTACAGTGATGTCAGAGTATGTGCAGGCATTTGAGGGAGGAATAGGAGAGAGAATATAAGAGAAGAGGGTTCATCACCCTCTCTGCCATTCCTCCCCAAAGCAACATAACAAAAGAAAGAAGAAAATGGGTGGAATGTTCCAATGTGGCCTGTGGCAAGAGAGAGAGATTCTCTAAGGTCCCCATAATGGTAAAAATGCCCTGTTCACACACCCCTCCACAGTGGGCCTTCCCACTCATAAAGAGAAGCCTGACAGAGTTGTGGTAGTGCAGTGAGGTTTATATTCAAAAGTTGTTTGAGAGCTGCTGAAAGACCCCTAATCAGCGAAACCTCTCCATTGTTCTCTCCTAATAGCAAAAAGCCTGATGAAATGCAAGAGACAACTTTTCTTTAAGTAACACTATATATCACATATATATATATATATATATTATATATTATACATGAACACAGGAACATGTGTTACATATATTGTCTGACCTTTTCCACTCCACTAACTAACTGGCTCTCACAATCCTGTGGTTTTCAAAAGCATGCATGAGTCTGCAGGTTTTCATTCCAACCAAACATTATACCAGCTGAATGAAATGAAAACCTGGTCCATGATTGAAAACCATTGTCCTGATTCATCTCTTCAACTCCTCCTCCTCCTCTCGTCTTTACCCCATTCCTCTTCTCTTCCTTCCTCTCCTCCTTGTATGTATCCAAGAGGCATTCTCTTTCCCATTTAGGAAAATGTTTTGCCTGCCATCTAAAGTGCACAGCACGCAATATATATGTGACGCTATCAAAGTATTTGAATCAGCTACTGCTCTTTGAGCTTCATAACTGAAGTCACTCTATCCCTGGGTTAAACATACAGTGGCAGCATTCAAAGAAGCAGCTCATCCTGCATCAGTCCTGCAGCTACCCTCCACTAGTACTGCAACGGCCACTGCAGCTTATTCTTTCTCAAAAGTTGCAGATAGAATTGAAAAGAAATATTGGAACACAAAACTCTACACTTTCAAAGCACTACTTGCCAGATGTTTGCACTTTTCTGATGGCTGGAAAGGAAAAAAAAGGAAAGGAAATGTGCTGGATTGCTTTATGGCACAAAAGGACATGGCTTCATGTCACAAAACAGGATCTGTTTTTACTTGGCAAGTAATACACAACTTTATTCCAGTTCCACTATTCTAACCTGAATTTCACTTATCATGTCTGAATACATATTTGCTGTTGTCAGCAGCTATTATACTGCTACTGTGCAGTGCTTTACACTTCCAATCTATCGGTCTATGTATGCTTGTATGCAGTTTATTAGTTCAGCCAGAGGTCCTTCAGTATGCCATTTTGACAACATTACAGTTCAGCCTGCGTGGCTGCAGTGACCCTGTTGTGATAAATCAGTCTAAAAACGCTTATTGTTTCTGTGATGCTCTTAAATGCATCTCTTGAGTTCATCCTCTCAAGCTCTGTGGTCACGATTATCTATTAGCGTGTCACAGCCTCACGTCATACGTAAGCTATGGCTATTACACTATAATTTATAACTTTGCTATGAGAGTGGTCACAGCTCCCCTGCTCATGTAGTTTTTGTCAAACTGAAAGTACATGATTTATGATTCTGTTGGTGTTTCATGACAGATTGTTTTGTTTTGGCCATGAGAAGGTTATTTATCAGTCTACTGATACAGGCTGCAGCTTCTCCGGTCAGAAGTAATTATTAAGGTCACGATTCATCATTTCACAATGAGTTGAGTTGTACCTTCTAGCATAAAGCAGTGGACTGTTGTGGACTGTTTCTGGTGGATCCCCCGCTATATGACCAGATTGGTAGTAGGTTAATTGAAGTAAGGCCTGCTAGGACAAGATGCTTGTAAACAAAAGATGCTTACTCACTAGGCCTTAACGTAAATCATCCTATGGAGCACACAGATCATCTTTAGTTGTACGGGCAAAGAAGTTGCAGCTTGCATGCCATGAATCGTCTGTAGTTTTCTGATATGTGAGCGTTTTTTAAAGGACTACACTGAGTTTGGGAATTTTCTGTATGCTAAAGTGTGTAGTATCCTTTACTGAAGAGCATCACAGACCGGCCTGTTGGTAAACATGAGCATGCTGTGTGCAGTTTACTGA
The DNA here is from genome assembly GCA_900323365.1 of Monocentris japonica. Classification (NCBI taxonomy): domain Eukaryota; kingdom Metazoa; phylum Chordata; class Actinopteri; order Trachichthyiformes; family Monocentridae; genus Monocentris; species Monocentris japonica. The sequence goes on along the minus strand of OOFE01029876.1, from coordinate 34,369 downwards.
TGTCACATTACATGGTTTCATGTTGCCTCGTGCAGCTTAAAGATGATTTCATGACAGCATTTGGCCATCATACAGAGTAAAAAAATAACAGGAAAGATGAGAGAGAGAGAATCAGAATAACACGTGACAAAGCTTGTCAGCTGGACTCTGTAGGGAGTAAATAACTGTGCCTTACCCAGCCAAGCCATAAAAATACCTCACTCATGTTGAACTATTATTGCATCATTTTTGATTTTGCTATAAGCTGCAGCCTCTCGGGCCGTAGCAGGCTGTTATCTGCTGAAGATGATTTGTGGTTTTAGTTGGAGGGAGACGTCATAGTGACAACTATTTCTTAAGAGTCAGGCCTGATATCTACACTTTTGTACCCAGCTCCAGGTCAAAGGTCAAAGTTGGTTGGAGGTATATTGTACATAGAGGGTTTTGAGTTTGGTATTTGTTTGTCAAGTTCATTCAAGTTCATTTTCAACACAGTTTGATCTGAGTTTGTTTTCTTTAATAACAAAACCATCCAAGTTCTGATTTCAGTTCAAAACTCTCAGATCGTCACATGCAGGGGTGCTTGGTGCAGAATGGAGTCCAGAGATTCTGACCAATCACATTGGTAGGACATCTAAGAGGATCCCTCCAGGGACCAATCAGACGATAGATAGAGTATTTACAGTATCTACATATGAATCAGCAAACTGGGCTGAAGGAAGACTTGTTTAGTTTGGGGAAAAGAGTGGAATGGTATTGTGCTGGAGATGGAGAGATATTATAAATATACAAACTGTGTGTGTGTGTGTGTTTGATGGAGAGATATTAGTAAAAGCATGGATGGCTGTGTGTTTATGTGTATATGTGTGTGTGTGTGTGTGTGTGTGTGTTTGATGGAGAGGTATTCGTCCATGAAATGGTATGTGTGTATTTGTGTGTATGATGGAGAGATATTGGTAAAGCATTCATGGCTGTGTGTGTGTGTGTGTGTGTGTGTGTGCGTGCACACATGCTTGAATGTGTATGTATGTCATGCTAATGTGTTGCAGATGTTGAAAAATTAATGAGAAAAGCCAAACAAACACCTGTAAATGCTTATCCTCGTTTTAAGGCTCAGCGTGAATTCGGCCTAGTACATAAGTGAAAATCTACTGTTGAGGTGCCCTTGAGCAAGGCACTGAACCCTCACCTGCTCCATTACAGATGTTCAGTGGCCAACAGTAGAAGACTGTGGTTGTACTGTGCAGCTCCAGGGTGTAGAAGCAGGGTGTTGCTAAAAACTGTGCTGATTGTAACTACAATTGCTTAATTGGCTCTTCAACATCAAATTCTTTATTTCATGTTTCTAAAACTTTATTTGTATTGTTACAGCGCTGGTACACAATTTTATGTGTTTCAAGAAAGTTCTACATCTTTTAAGGAAAAAATCCTCAACAGTTTACTTGAAACCAATTATGTTATTTTGACATTTTTGAGATATTCTAGAATGTACACAAAAAGTAGCATTGCCAAGACATGTAACTGAGAAGGCCATTGTGAATGTGCATTCTTGAGATTGATGTTTCCCTAAAAACACAACTGGAATTTTGGAAAATTTCTCAAGTATAAGTCATATGCGAGTACTGAGCTGCAAAACAAACATAAGTCAGCATTGCCAGGTCATGTAACCGAGAGGTTATTAACCTCACCTCTTAAATTCACTTCAGTCATGGAAGGCAGGAAGGAAGGCAGATTATAGATTATAGTCTTGAGTCCACTGAGGATTGAGCACAAGGAAGTTTAAAGTTTAAAGGAAAAGTCCACCCTTGGATACTCTTACACTGTATCACAATCACATACCCACTTTCCCTCAACCTGCCCTGTCTATTTCTACTTCAGTCAGTGATTTCCTACATTCCCCAGACTGTCTTTGACAGCCCCCAGAGAATGGGTATGAGCTTGTTGTATTTAGCTGGGTTTTATGTGTAGGTGGAGAGTGTAATAGCGATGGCGATAGTAAATGCAAGAGGGCGAGAGTTTTCAGCGTCGCACTCTTACCTTAAACGCATTATGCCTTGTGGGCCTGTGGGCTGCATTGCATTCTGGTCTATTGATGCTACTGTCAGTGGAGATATTGGTATCTCTTCTTCTACAATGGATTTCTCCCTGTATGATTGTTGAACTTTGGTGCAGAATGGTGAGTCTAGAAAGAAGACCTTGCTCTTTGAATCTGACCAAAACCTGACCTTTAGATCATTGAAATTGAAAATTCTCAACATGACTGTAGCAGGCTGCTACTGTACCGGGTCTGTGACAGAGACTGGTCGGTCGCCGCTGCTGGTCCCGCTGTCTCTTCCTCCACAGTCCGACACCTGATCCTCCCGATCGCCTGCCGGACTCATACACTCCGTCAGCCTCTCACACTGACGCTCTCTCGCACACATTCACACACAGGTTAAAAAGGCTCAGCTGCAATCAGCCTTAATTAGCCGCAGCCGCTATGCCTCACCCACTCCCTCCCCCCAGTCCGCCACAATGACATCACATCATCTCCACTTGGCCACTTATCCACAGAAATGAGAAAAATATACCACTAAACAACAATAGCTGCTTTTTTAATATTGTTAAGGTGTTTTAAGGATTAAGGATTTTTCCTTTAACTCTGAGTGTAAAGCTTCATTGAGAAGTGATGTAACTGGGACTGCCGTCTCTGAATAGCTGAACTGTGAGCGATTCCTCTTTGCTGTGATTTAGAGTGTACGGCCACACAAAGCCACAGTGGAGCCTTGTATTGAACTCATACATTCTTAGAGAAGAAACAGAAACAGAGCATACATTCATACATACATTCAAATAGAATAGGAATTCCCTGGGTTCAGATTGCATCTTCTGTCACATTGAAGTGCATGTGGATTTAGTGTCCTTGTGGCTCAGCAGGCTAAGGTATGCATCACATACTCTTGACGTCAATGGTTTGAATGTGGCTCAGAGCCTTGGTTGCATGTCATATCTTCTCTGCGTGACAATCTTTCACTATCTCTCTTTAATTTACTGTATATTTCCTGCATGTACACTATGTAACTGATGCTTTCTGTTCTGTGTGTGTGACCAGTATTGTGATTGTACTGTACTGTATAAAATTACATTGATCAGAAATACCATAACATCCTCTTAAAAAGACAAAATCGGACCTGTATTGAAAAATGAATCTTAGATATTGTCTGGGCGCTGTGACTTTGACCTTAGCAGTCCTAACTGGTAAAGTAGTTTGTACGAGTTGAAGCTTATTCATCAGTGTTTTAACGTATTGTGGACACGCTTGATGGGAAGATTACGTTCCTCCACCATGTTTGTCTTATGAAAAGGTTATAGCTTATGGTTACGTTTAGGCAAGTAAAACAACTTTGGTTAAGGTTAGCCAACTAACACAGTTTGGTTAAGGTTAGGCTAAGGTTTCGTCATGGTTAAATAGGAGAAACTGGATAATGAAAATAAAAACTTTACTCATGATATAAAACGTTTTTGCACAAGTTGGGAATTTTGACATGTTTTGTCAGAGTTAAGGATAGACGTATACACCTCCACATCCTTACTTTCCACTGCGCTATTTCAATGTCAAGCGACCACCTGGTTCTAGTTGAGTCTCCTCCATATAATCCTTTCATGGTAGGGAAACATTTCTCTCATTTTTCATTGTTATCTGCATTTTAAGACACTGATCTTGCAAAATTTATACCAGGATGAGCTTATTCTACTATTGCACTCATTCCAATTCACTGTGGAAAATAAAAATGTTGGTCCCCATCGGGAAAGTGTACCGCTACCGAGCTACGGAGCTGGTAGGGATTCAGTATCTTGCTCAAGGGCACTTCGGCAGGGTGGACGCTGGCTGACACACAAGGGCTTTGACGTTTTTCTTTGTTTTTCATGGCTGTACTGTGTTGACCAGGTCTCTCTTGAAAGAGGCTCCTGATATCAGTAGGACTGCCAGGCTAAATTCAGGTTGAATGTAACCCGACCAGGAAAATAACAGCTCAGCTGGCTGTATTATTTTAGCTGTCTGTCCGAAGCAGTTTTGATGATTTAAATCATTTTCCAAATCCTGAAACTTGATGTATTAAATGTCTGTAATTATCTATGTCAAGGTTAAAAGGGATTCTCTTTAACTGTGATGTAGAGCATTTAGACATGCAGAGAGACCCCTAGCATTAAACTCATTCATCTTATGTTCAAAAACACTGAGGCTTGAGAGAGAGAGTAGGAAAAATCTCATATAGAAAGCAAAGTTGATGCCTTGTTGGAGAAGTATCAAAGCCTTTCAAAGATAAATGATCAAATATGAAATATATATTACTCAAAGTCACCTTATTAATTTTCCTACAGGTCTATAGGTTAGAGGCAGACTTCAGGACTCTAGGAGTTTCTAGATGCACACACACTTACCCACACACACACACACACAGACAGACTCTTAGGCAGGAAGGTATGAACCAAGGCCAAGATTCAACATAAACAATTTAACGATTAGGAAGAGTGTGTAGATAAGTGCGATGAGTGTGTGTGTGTCTGTGTGTGTCATAAACTCTATGTTGACTCTGCTGGAGACTGTGGAAGGAGAAATGGAGGCACACACTGACATTTTAAGAGATGTCATCATTCTCTCTGTCCCTCAGATAATCTTTCTCCTCATCAATCTTCTCTCTCCTTCTGCTCCTTGAAGAAGAGAAAATCATTTGCCACATAGTTTAATACGGTATATACATGAACCATCTGCTCTATCTACAGCACCTTGTTCTCGAACTAGACCAAAGTTTTCAGTGTGTCCCGTGCGCACCACTCTGCTCACACTCTTGTCCTGTAGCTGGTTAGGTAGAGCAAGGCTCTAAGGTTAGGAGTTCAAGCCCCACTGTGCCCCACAATGCTAATAATGTATTCAATCATGCTGCTGGAAAGTGCCTTGGACAAAAGCGTCCACCAAAATGCATGTTAGAGTAATAAGCCACGCTATTTTTTATTTTTTTTTTTTACGTTTTTACATTCGCTGGTCTAAACGTCCGGTGTTAGGAAGGACTTTCCTGGGAAAAATTCTGTGGAACACAGGAAGTGATGCATTTTACAACAGAAACAGCAGTTGGTTGGGAATAAATAGAGGAAGAACTGGATAGAATGAGCAGCAATGGCTGGACACACAAAGAAAAGAGCTCAAACTTCATTAACAGAAAATCCAAGGATAAAGAGTACTGGCCACATGGTCTGATTGACAAGTGATCTCTATGTTGCCAAAATAAAATAAATAAAATATAATGAGAAACTCTCAAATTGCTAATTTCAATGTCTATGAAGCAATGTAACCTGAAAGCACGCTATCCTGTGCAGGAATGCATTATAAAAGAAATGCCTTGATAATGACAATATTCTTTTCTCATATTATGAGATATTCTTTGACTACAGCAACTTCACAAGGTAATGGCTCTGTGTGTGTGTGTACAGATCATCACTTTACACTTCTCTCTCTCCTCTATTCATTAAACTATAGATGATTGACAGGGGGAATGGGCCATTCACTTCTGTCGATCTGTGTGGTCCTCCATTTTGATTTTGGTTGCATGGCAACGACTGTAAATAAAGATGCTGATTGGTTTTAACGGCGTGTAGAACATTCATCCATTTGAGGCTAATCATTTGAACTGGAGAAGAATGGAAAAGAATGAATGAAAGTAAAGTGGAAGTTTAAAAAAACATGGTGTAGGGGAGGAATAGAGGTTCTGCCTGTCTAACTTGTCTTGTTTCCAGTCCTTTTTTGTCTCCTTTGGTCTGATGCCCTGTCGAGTTTTCTACGGTAGGGATCAGATTATGTGAAAAAGGTGAGGTAGAGCTAGAAAGGGGGGGATAAGATCAAGAAAAGTGGAGGAAACAAGGCTCTGTCCTTTTTGTTTCCAATTCTCTGTCTAATTTCCTACAGTGAAGATCAGAGGGTTTGAAAGGGGTGAGCTAGAGAGAGAGTAGAGCAATTTCCCACCGAACCAGGAAGCTAGCCAGCTACCAACTGATTTGAATGAAATGCTAGCAATGCTAATAGACTGTTTTTGGTACAAAGAAGCACATAGAAGCTTTTTCACCTATAATGAATTAACTGTCTGGTGAAAATAATGGATTACACACAACACAGGGCCAAAGAATCATTTATCATCACAGTTTTGTCGGAGGTGACTGTTTTACAAATGAATGGACGTTCCCCAGCCAATATCAATCAAGTATTCATCCAGCAAGCAGTTATAATAGGCATGATGGAGGAAAGGAAGGAAGGAATGACTAAGGCAGGAAGGGAATGATGGAAGGAGGGTTAGCAGTGTGTGGGAGAGGAAGGTTAATCTGGGAACACATGCACTCTGATGTTCATGTTTGGTGACTGGTCGATAGCCCTGACCTCGTCCCAACGTCGACGAGCAGCCTGCTACTGGATCTGTTAAAAAACAAACACGTTCTCTACCAACCTGACCAGAAAGTTGTTTAGATTAGGCGAAACATGAGAAGTCTTGGAAAGTAAACCATCTACAAACTTCGATCACTTTATTTACATAGCACATTTCCACCGCACAAAGATTCAAGTTTTCACCGCAACAGACACATGAGAACTTCTGGACAGTAGTGTAGCTAGCAGTGAGAGGTGGCGGGTATATCCTAATTCAGATGATAAGCCAGTTTAGGTGAGGGGTGGTGAACTCTATCATGATCGGAGTCCGCTGGCTCAGAATGGGGCAAATGTTAATTTAACACTGAAATACATTTAGGAAACCTGAATGTGTCCTGGCAGCTCTGTCAAATAAACAGAGAAAGAGAGAAGGGAGACATTGCTACCTGACTTCACCAGAATAACAAACATGACTTCAGTTTCAGACGTCCAGCAGGAATTATGTGTTACTCTATACTCTGCTCTCATTACCAGGACAACAACACAGAAGCTGTAGCCTTGAGGAGTATTTGGTGAAGCTCACGTTTCACTGCATCGCTTGATTCGTGAGGTAGAGTCACTGCTGAGGGGGAAACTATGTACTTCATTGTTGAGATTGTGCAACACGGTGGCCTAGTGGTTACAAAGACCACCCTGTACTTGAAAGATCATACGTTCAATCTCCCCAGCAGCCAATGTGTGTCCATCAACAGCCATCTGTCCTGTTGAAGTGTCCTTGAGCAAGACACTGAACCCCTACCCCTTATTGTGAGTTGCTCTGGATAAGAACCTCAGCTAAATGACTAATGTAAATATAGACTTAAATTGTAGTGCCCCAAATAGCTGTGACAGTTAACTCACATAAACATCGCTTTAGCATTTTAAATTGTTTTTCTTCACCTTACACATTGTAAGTTTGTGTAAAAAAATCATCCATCAGTTTCCCTGAAAGTGGCTCAACATACTTGATTGAAACCATAGGTACAGCTAGCTGCTAGCTTGTGGCTAACCTGGCTCCTTGATTTCAATGAGGAATGCTAACAAGGCTTAATAAGACTGAAAGACAAATAATAAGAAAGATAAGATAAACATAACCAACTGAAATTCTATACTATTCTATCTATCTCAAAAGAAATCCCTTTCAGAATTGAAGCAAGAGTTCAGCATTTGAATTTAGCCCTAACCGTGGCGTATTCGTTTAGAAACTTTACTTATCCAGGGAAGGGTTTCCTGACCATGACCCAGTTTCAGATTTGCTTAAAGAAACAGGCTTGTGGCTAGAAGATCACTGGTTTGAATCTTGGACTGACTAGGAAAAATCTGGGACGGGAAAGTGAATAAGAGATGCCCTTCCTCAAAAACCACAAATGAGGTGCTCTTGAGCAAGGCACCTAGCCCCAACTCCTCCAGCTCAGCTGCTCAGTGGCCATCAGTAGCAGACTAGTTGTACTGGGCCGCTCCCAAGTGTGAATTTGTGTACAATTGTGAAGTAAGGTGGTGCTGAAAAAGTGCGTGCAAAGGTCAGCAAAACCCTTCCCTGGAAATAAAAGCTCATATTTATTAAAAGAGCACGAAGAACATGCGTGCTCAGTTAACCTTCCCTGGATAAATAAAGATCTTTAAAGACAGCAGACAAGCCACTAATGGAAACAGCCTGGTTTAGATGCCCTTGAAAGCCATCTTGGTCTCGCGTGACACTCTTAATGTATCAAGCCACGGAGGACGACCGCTAACAGCGTTTTTCTAGCTGGTATTTTACTCTGCAAGTGCTCTGATCGTCTTTTTGGGCTTAGGGGGGGGTCATGCACTTATACACTTAACTCTGGCATATACAGATTGTTCTAGAGATAGTATTGCTCCTCTCATGGCATGTTACTCTCCTGCATTTACACACACACACACACACACACACACACACACACACACACACACACACACACACACACACACACAAGAATACATACATATCCAAACACACACTCCACACTTGCTTTTTTATCTTTATTGCCTTTTTTTCTGTGTCACGTCCATGCATCTCTCTCCTTTTTAGTCTTTATCTTGCTCTCTCCATCTCTCTCTCCCTCACTTATTATAGCAAAACCCCTAGGGACTAGAACAGACAACCTAGACCCACTTTCACGCAAGGAAATAATAGTTAGAATTATATTTATCCCCTTAAATTCATGGGCTGTTAGTCTTTTCTTACACCCCCTAAATCCTTTGGCCTTTCTAGTATTAAGAATCTCTCTCAGTTACAAAGGCTGCAGTCAAAGATGTTTAGTCTTTTGTTATTTCTGGGAATTGCAGTATGTTTTCCTCTGAACGCCTCGTGGGAGGTTGATAATGTGCAATGTCTCCTTTCAGTGTCAACACAAACTACAGTGTGTGTGTGTCTGGCTTATACACGTACATCTACAGACGTGTGTGCATGAAGAAACCATTTAATCATGTTCCAGTTGGGGGTTATGCCCAAAGACAGATTCCTGTGCAAATGGACAATAATGTACTCTTCACTATCTTCCTCTGTTTCCTCGCATGCGATGGTGTCAGGACTGCCGTCGTTTGGTTTCTAACATCCTCCAGCCCTGCTTTCATTTTAATCCAAACCTTGAATGCGTGAGCTGTGAGCTGGTGTTCCCCCCCGGTCCTCTATAAGTGTTAGCATGTGCTAACTGGGACAATGTGTTTCAGCATGTCAGTAGAGTCCAGTCAGGCTGTGTGCTGTGGTTTGACTCACATGAGACACTATGCTCCATCAAAGCTTTGCCTATAATCTAACAATGTGTCTATCAAAATGATTGGCATGGTAGGACTTTTCTTACGTTGCCCAAGAAGAAATACAGAGACAAAAAAAAAGCTTTTAAAAAGTTTTAAAAAGTATCTTTAGAAATACCTAGAATAGCTCAAACTATATGTAACAAAATGTACTGTTTGTAAGAGCTACAGTGATGGTTCCTCGTGGAAGGTGGTTTAGGTGTTACAATGAGCTAGCAATCCCCGTTTGGGGAGATATTGGTAATTTTCCTTATTCAGCCTATTTTCCTTTATTACTTATTGGAGGGAGACTAAAGTGTAGGGTTCACATATTCACTACATCACAAGGAAAAAAAGCAACTATTTTGGGGTTGCAACCCCCCACGCTGAATCACTACAATAAGCGAGACTGGTGCCTTCAGAAGTCATTTTCCAAAATGTTCGTGGAAATGAGCATTAGCCAATGCTGCTTGGTCATGTTTCCTTTGCATTACATAACATTTGTTGTACTTGAAGCCATTTACAATGATGTTTTCCATAAAGAGACAAAGAGGGTCTCCCACACCTCTTGGATTTTAGGATTTATTTACTTTAGGAAGTGAAAAGTGCTTTGGTCCTCTTGATTTTTTATCGACTCCGCTGAAAACAAGACAACTTTCCAATCACAACTTGGATATTAGATATTTTATTTGTATCCCATTGATACCCCAGTCCTACTCTCCTCTCTTCTTTCTTTTTCTTCAGCATATGAAAGGTGTCATCCCATGCTGTATATCCACATTGGATAAAAACATTATTAGGCCAGGATCATAATTGAATAGTTAAATAAAGCAGATTACATCCTATAAAGTGTAACTATTTTATAAGTAAGAGTCTCAAGATTACCAATAATATTCAATAATGAATTTTATTTATGATTATTATTTTACTTTATTTTAACTTGACTAAAACAGCAACTGTTCATATGAACTCTGATTTTCATTGCTGGTGCTGTTGTGAGACAGTCTGTCAGAGTTCAGTAGAATACCAGATGTCTTCTATGTGCCGTGTGAAACATTTCCCAGCTGATGCTCAGCAGGTTGCTCACACACACACACACACACACACACACACACACGGAAAGTGCTTCACATCCACTCCCCACCTATATTGAGTGTTTTGTGTGTGAGACAGAGATCATGCACAGGCGTGTGAGTGTGTTTGTACATATATATGATCTATATGAACCAAAGGCTCTTCCAGTGTGTTATAATGTGTTTGGTATTTGTCTGGCTGTGATTATCAGAAATAGAAGACACAGAGCAGACAGGCAGGTCTGACAGGTAAGGAATCCTATCAGCTCTTATCTAATCGTGGTATTTCTATCTGTGAGCGATTACACACACTACCCTCTCCTCCCTCTCAGTATGGGTGAGGTCTCTGTCAGTCATTTTGTCATGTGAAACACTGACCCAAGCCGCATTGTGTCAACTGAATGCAAAACAAGTTGGCTTGCTCAAACAGCTCAAGAAAAAAAAGACAAAAAGTACCCGTCGATATGCTGCTGAAAACTCATCTCTTCAAAAAGTACCTTATGTCGCTGTCTGTCCCCTTTACCACATCTTACCATCTCTTCTACTCGCTCTAATTTACTTTCTTTAAAAAAAAGACTTTTACCACTCTGATTAGTGATTATTTTTTTTTATTCTTTTCAAGCGTATCTCTAACAGGAATATCTAACCCTTGCTCTCTGAATTGTTGGCTACTTGTATTCAGGTTGCTCTGAATAAGAGCTTCAGCTAAATGCCTGAAATGTAAAATGTTAATGTAATTTATAAGGAGGAAATGACAGAAATTTTAAGGGGCACTGAGTAATCTATGACCTTTATCGAAACCTTTGGGAGAGTCCTGAAATTCCAGTGGGTGGGGAGTTTTTGTTCCAAAACAGAGTACGGGATGGAAAAAAAGTTTTGAAAGCCAGAGATGTCAGCACCTGGTGAAGTAATCCTTGAGTCATTGATCAACAACCCTGTCAACCCCTGCAGATATATTATGGGCATTTTGTGCTATGGGGCAGTAAAAATCTTACTTACTTCAAATCTAAAATTGTGCTGTAGCCCAGAAATTATTCCTGTAGAAAATTTGAGATTTTCTCATTTCCCACATTGTAAAAAAATCCTGTTAAATATTGTTTACCTTGGTTTTCATGTAGCACCATTCATGTGTTTCAGCAGTTGCAAGGCTGTTTTAAGGCTGTTCAGTACATATATTACTCCTGTCAAACTCAGTTTTTGAAAATATTTTAATGCCAATGCAAACAACTCCTACTTTCATGAGGCTCAGGAATACCCTGCCCTTTTCCTGCTCCACTCTGACTGCCAGCATAAAACTTGATGCTCAAATGAAAAAGAAACATTATATTTAACAGCAATTTTAAATGTTGTGTAATAAAGATTGAATGAGAAAGTGTGTTGGAACAAATGTCCTTTTCAGTGTTTTGACGATAAAGAGGCTTGCTGCTGGTCTGTGACCGTTCTCTGATCAAAGTTTCCTTGAAGTTTGTTACACTAAACAGACACAGTAGCACCAAGCAGGCCTCGCTGGGAGGGAGGGTATTTCTTCAGCTACTTGGCCATGTGCACAAGTGTGTGTGTGTGTGTGTGTGAGTGAGAGAGAGAGAGCGAGAGAGAGAGAGAGAGAGAGAGAGAGAGAGAGAGAGAGAGATAATACTTATGCATGGACATTGTATTTAGATGTGTATGCATGACAACATTTAGATGTGCAAATAATTTCGGGTATGTCTGTCTGTGCGTGTGTGTGTGTGTGTGTGTATGTGTGTGCACTAATCAGATACACCAAACTGTCAGAGAGGAGATGAAAGGGGGAGATAAGAAGCTTCAACGATGATTTCTACCAGCTGAGCACAAACACACACACACACACACACACATAGAGACAAAAAGAGGACACAGACATGAAATAGCCAAATATGGAGTTAAATGGAAAACGTTAAACAATATTTCTATTGAATTGACTTTTTAATGGAGTATGTAAGCAGTAATTTTAATAGATTGTCAATAGATTGTCAGGTGTTATCCAGTGAACCAGACCTGAAAAAGCAAAGTCAAGTATGGCAGCAAAGCATATTGTGTTATTTACCCTACAATACGCAGCCAGGCTTAGAGTCAGTTTCACTAAGAGGCTTTCTCAGTTACACAGAATGTGTTGCTTTCATCAGTGTGTCTAGATTGCAACAACACTTTGATGTGTAATCTGTGTTGCTATTTATTGAATTGTACATGAGTTAACATATCCCACCCCTCATCTTTATGGTCTCACTTGGACAGATGCTTCACTTGCTCTTCACACACACACACACACACACTTAATACGTAGAGTCAACTTTGTTGAAACAACATGAATTTTAATCAACTTGATTACAGGCATTCAGCCTTCATCACCGGGAGCAATCACTTTCATGCACTCACACGCACACACAATGCACATACACACACAATGCACACCTATGTGCAGACGCAAGTGTGTTTTACAGGTGTTAGGCACGCACCCAACTCCTTCCATGCCTTTGTTCTGCCTCAGATCCTTGACAAATGTTTGTCATTATCCTAAGCACACTCTCTCAAGTTACACATACACACTCATGCGTGGACAGACAGACACACACATGCACACACACATGCTCACTGTGCTCACTGAACACAAATACACTTATGGACATACAGACACACTCAAATGCTGCATGCACACACACACATACAATTGCACATTTTCACATAAATTGGTTTAGTTTCAGTTCTCAGTAGTTGGTGGAAATGATCCTGTTGATTGTCTTTAACAACACGATTGTGCTGAACAGAAGTAGGAAATCCTATTGAATTAAAGTACGTTGAAATGAAAAGAACAGATCCACCGTTGATGGTTTGAATGTCAGGGAGCCAGCAGTCAGACAGCCATGAAGAGACAAACAGCATCATCACTATAGTTCAATGATGGACAGCCTCGGGAGAACATTTGAGAGTTGTTCTTGTCATGTCAGCGTTGACATGTTTGCATGTGTCTGCTGTCAACAGGTTGTAAAATGTATTAGTGAAAATTAAATGAAAGAAGTAAGAATTCATGACTTTCTAATTCAAGTGAAAACATGAAAATCACCAAAATTGCCTCTAATTTTTATGAACTTATTACTCATTTTGATAGATGCTTCACTTGCTCTTATTCTAGAAGAGACACACACTCATTCAATAATGCTCCCAACCCTCACCTCCTTGATTACAGGCATTCAGCCTTCATCAGCAGGAGCAATCAATCAATCACACACACACACACACACACACACACACACACACACTAGATGGACTCCCTCTTCACCTCCCTCTCCCTCACACACACTCATACTCAAGCGCTCTTTCTTTTTCTTTCTCACACTCTCTTACACACACTCAAGTGCTGTAATTTACTTTTTTGGTGTACCCAGTTTCCCTCAAGTTGCCTCGTCTACTTGTACTTCAGTTGGTGAGTTCCTACATTTCCCAGAATGCCTTTCAACAAGCTGTGAGTTATATGTCTTTTGGCTGCACTGCATTCTGGTTTATTGGAGAAATTGGTATCTCTTCCTCTTCTACGATGGATTTCTCCCTGTATGATTGTTGAACATCGGTGCAAAACGGTGAGTCTAGAAAGAAGACCTTGATCTCTGAGTGACTGACACCAAAACAGTGTTTACCATTGATATTTTAGATAGCTGAAACATTTTCTCCCTTTAAACTCCTTTGTAGCTGCACTGGAAAAATCTCAATGTGACGTCACATTGTGTTCATTTGACCAGTTATCCACGGGAATAAGAAAAATACACCACCAACATCAAAATGGGAAGAGATGCACAGTACATCTCCAATTGCATTCTCCAAGTGTTTCAGGGTGGATTTTTCCTTTAATGGTAAGAATAAGCTTATTCAGAACAGAGTGAGTCCTACCTGGGTGGCCAGTAGTGGAGACCAACCAGCCATCATATAAAGTACCATTCTCTTCTATGAAGCAGCTCTCTATGACTCACTGACCTGTAATCACATCGTCTTGAGCTGCTGACCTCTCACCCCTGCTAATCCTGATCTCTCACACACGCACACACATACACACACACACAGGAACAGCTGCAGAACAAAAAAGCTGTAACTGAAACAAGAAGAGAAAGGGGTCATGACCTCTTGTCACTGACCAATCAACAGTGATCCAGATCACCACTGACCAATCAGAGGCAATCAAGATCAGCTCCAGCCTTGATTGAAAGGAAAAGGACCATTTAGCCACTTAACTGAATTTCATCCAGACTCAATCAACCAATCAAATAATTGTCATCTGGCCAAGAGAAAAAATCAGACATTGACTAATAAGGAGTTGAAACCAAGTACTTCCACATCGGACTCTTTAATATGAATTCCGTCAGTGTCCTGCAAAATCCTTGTATCCTCAAATACTTTCAGTGCATTTTCTGCAGTTCTGCTCAGTATTAGCAATATTAAACACTTACTACTGTAAATGTGGGAGGTTATACATCCCACAGATCAGGAAAATTAATGGAGAACTGCAGGAAAACAAATGACAAACTTGGAGACAGAATGGTACTGTGTGACGTAAAGCATTTGGGTTTCTCTCCTATTCACTATTATGTCATATTTCCCACCGCACCCCTCAGGGAGAGTACTTTGAGATATCTCATACTAACATCTCTTTCATCATATGCTGGATTTCTCGTTGTTCGTTCTCTTGATGTATAGGATTCAGTGAGACAGAGCCAAGTGGAACAGGTCCATGAAATCCTGTTTTGTTTTATTGCCTCCAGCTCTATCCTACACATGAGCCTCAGGTTAACACCGTATATCAGTGATGAAATATAGATCCTGGATCTGTTTGCCTCTCACGGTACATAATTTTGTCTGGAAAAAACCTGATCCCCAGTATTCATTTTTTTACAGAGCTGGTATGTTTTTTGTTTACCTTAGTTTTAGTATATTTATACACATTTTTAGTTATGCAAAGTTTAGTTTCCAACATCCAACATCCCAAGGACTGAGTTGAGTTCCCAATTCCATACAATTCCCACAACTTCTGAAGTTATAGACTAATGCTTTACATCACCAGTCCTTTAAATACTGTCTGAGAAATGTGTGTGTGTGTGTGTGTGTGTGTGAGTGTGTCTGTGTGTGTATGTGTGTGTGTGCGTGTGCTGTACCTCAGAGCTCTCCAGATCAGAATACTCTCCATGTTCCATGTGCGAAAACTATCAGGAAAGTCAGGTGTGTGTGTGAGTGCAGGCACATGCATTGTATGTGCACTACATATGTGCCTGCATGAAAGAGCACATGAGAAAGCTGGGATAATGTTTTTTCAGATAAACTGATAAACTAATTTGTATTAGTGTTAGCTATGCAATCAACAATAATAGTTACACGGCCTAATGTGAAAACCATTCAAATGTGCTTGATGTTGGCACAGGTGGAATGGAAAATGATTGACAGGGGCCAATGAAAACCTGCTCCATGCTCAGCATCTGATGGTGAATAGGTTGTGGAGAAACAAATGTAAAATATACATTCTAAATATGCAGTGGAAATATACAATGAATGGGTTGGCTGGCTGGTTTTGAACCCTGACTTATTGCTGTTGTCACATTTCAACTCCAATTTTGCCCATTTTCCTTAAATTGAAGCACTACTTTACTTTCACAAAATTGTATAAAATGTAAAAGTTTACAAATGTTATAGAGGATTATGAAACTGTTTCAAAGGGCATTGCTTTATTTCAATGTTTCTTGCATCATAAAAAAATAAAAAGAGAAGTAAGTGAATCAGTCTATGAGTAAATGTACAGGTTTTATCAACTTTTTGAGTAATGGTACAAAGCAGAAACTCTGGTGTACGCATTAACCCTGATGAGGGCAGTGTGAGGCTCAAAATATGCTTTATTTCTTTTTAAATGTATTTCCAAAGCTGATGGTGATGGTGGTGAGGTGCACTGCGTCCAAAGCCACCAGGACAGCATTGTGGGTCTCTATATGAATCAAGCTTTGTAGATGAGAGTCACAGTGTGCAGTCCACTCTTCTTTTACTGGCAGGGCAGGTTTGCATGCAGCGAGGGTTGTACAGTTTCATGGTTAATTTCCTTTGCTTGTTCAGTTGATTATTTGCAGTATAGGCAGACCAGCTCAACAGCCTTACAAGGCAGGCAGAGAGAGTTTCAGAGTTAATTTGGTCTTATTATTAAATAAGTATTTACAGCAGGGGTAGTGAAGATTTACCTATGGTGGACCCACTGAGTTGAGTTTAAATTTATTGCTGCCCTGGGACCAAGGCTCATTAAAAACATAATACAACTCTTAGCATGTGGGGACCCACTAGAAACAGTCCTGTGACCTATTTTTGGATGCCAACTCATAGTTTGAGTAAATGTCTTTTACAATGAAGGAAAAACTGATATATTTACTTACAAAATAGTATCCCTTTTGAGGATGAAATCATCCTTATATATGAAATACAGACTAATGCATTTCAGAAAGCTTTTTTTCAATTTGGAAATATCACATTTTGGAGTAAAACCATCCATTTGCTGTCCTTGTTCCAGTCATTATTTAGAGTGTGGGCAGGCCCGATTGACAGAATTACAGAGCGAACAGGCTGGCGGGCCGACTGGCAGGGTAGAGGTTGAGTTTCAAGGTTAATTTACTGTGCTTGTTCAGGTCGTTTTCTGCCTGCTTTAGCACCGACTCCCCAGGGAGGCAAGAGGTGAAAGGGTCTGGCAGCCTGACTGATGAACTGCTGGTGGTGTGTGTGTGTGCAATGTGTGTCTGTGTGTTTTAGACCGAGGGAGTAGAAGGGAATTAGAGACCATGTGTTGTTTCTGCTGTATGGTCTTGAATAATTTGATATGATATATTTGATATGAATAAAAGTAGATTAGAGTTTATCCCTATCCCTGTTTGATTCAAATGTGCCATGCCCTCTCTCTCTCTCTCTCTCTCTCTCTCTCTCTCTCTTTGTCTGTCTCTCTGTCTCTCTCTCTCTGTCTCTCAGACCTGAGGAACAGTTCGGCTGTCTTCTGGGAGGACGGGGTTAGCGGGGGCTACCAGGCCTTGCTATTGGACGAGGATCAAGGCTGGCTATTGGTCGGAGGGAAAGACCACATCTTCCTGCTGAGGTCTGACAGCTTGGAACTGCCCACGCGTACGGTAAGATATTTTAAGATATTATAACACACACACTCATCTAAATTGATCAAAGTATTTTACATGTTGCTGCATCTTAACCTGCCTGACTGGTCCTGTGAAGCTCAGTAGGTAGAGCAAGGCACTAACACTAGCAGGGACAGCAGTTTGATTCCAGGTTGATCTTGAGATGAAGACAAAAATAGAAGTGTTACAGACTGCATGAGCTAATGAACTTCCTCAGCCAAGTTAAGGTTTTGAATGAACTGAGGATGGTATTGTTTTTGATTATCAGTTTAGTAGCTGTGAGCTACAATAAAGTCCAGGGATTGGTTGGTCCTTAGCATCAAAATGCTTCCTCTCTGGATCGCACAATGAAATAGTTTGTCAATCCCGATGCAGACTAATGATAATCAGACTGGACAGGTGGTTTCTCACAGATCTGTATGTGTGTTTTACTCTCTGAATCAGATCTACTGGCCTGCAGCTAGAGAACATGTGGAGCACTGCAGACTGGCAGGGAAAAGTCTGGAGGTAAGTGTCTTTCAAACAGGTATTCCTACTACTACTACTACTACCACTACTACTACCACTACTACTACTACTAATAATAACAATAATATTAATAATTATATGGACAATAAAATATGAGGTAAATGCCAATAAGATGAACCATATAAAGTCAGACATGAGCTTTTAGGTGCTTTCGGAGTCCCTCAGTGGTAGTTGTTGACATATCCCACCCCTCCAGTGTTCCCTCTGGGATTTGAACCCCCAAATGGTATCGACAAGAGTGACAATGCAGATGCACTGAGCTTCACTGAAAACATCTGGAAGCAGAATGGATGACGTCAT
>OOFE01029875.1:12593-24598 GCA_900323365.1 Monocentris japonica | reverse complement strand
ACTCATATAGAAAGGTTGTCATTGCTGCCGCTCCTCCTCTCCTCCTCTTCCTCACACTCTGAACCACCTGGGACTTACTCTTGTGAGAGTGCCCTTGAAAACTTACAGGCAGACCTTGACATTTTGAATTTTAGCCTGTTGTTTGTCTTTGCCATGCACTTCTGAGGAAAAAGTTAAATTTGTCTTTCAGCTACCCTCCAAAAAAACAACTTGTTAGCATTCATGGGTTTCAGTGAGGAATGCTGATGATGCTATGCCATTTTTTCTGTTAATTTAAGTGCCAATGCAGAAACATGGTCCACAAATGCCTAAAGAAATATCTGACAAATATTCAAAATGTCATGGTCATTCATTCCATGGTGAGCTGGGATGCAGACACTTAATCTTGTAGGGCTGTAGGAATGTAAAGCCTGACACTATTGATGCTCAGATACTCAGAAGTTTTATGAATGGAAGATACCAAGACTACAAAACAAGTGTGGGCTATTTAATACATAATGGTTTACACATTTTGGCTCCATGGTCTTGTCCTGCCTGATGCAATGCAAAAAACAGTATTGTAGTTAATTAGGACAATCAGGGCAGCTTTTTCTGCCTGTGGAGATAATTAACTTGTAGAGCTGAGTTAGTAATCTGCTTCTAAGAAAGAGTTGGAGAAATTAGATGAAGCCCATGACTTCTACCACGATATTGCTGGATTATATTATCATCCAGAGCTGCATCACTATAGCTAATCCATTTCTGTATCTGTGTGTGTGTGTGTATGTGTGTGATCTTCTCACCTCGGTGACTGTTAATGAAAATCTTCTTCTCCCCGGCCAGGTGGGCGTGGTCGTTCTGGTCGCCGATGGTTACCGTTAGGGTACTTGTCACCGTTTTGGCTGGTCGTCCGCTGTCACTCATGATGATAGGAATGAGGAACTCTTTTTGGCGCTCGCGGTCAAACATCCTCAGAGCTGTCAGCGTTGCCGTGCCGTTCAGGTTGTCCTGGAGGTAGAAATCGTTGCTATGGCGATACTCAGAGAGGACGGTGAAGTGGAAGGGTGGTCCATTTTCTGGGGAGTCCCGGTCCACGGCCCAGAGGAGAGTTGATGTTTGGTTCATCCTTACCAACTAGACAGGGAGGAAAAGCATGAGGTATCTTGGCTTCATTCATTCATTCATTCATTCACTCATTCATGAAACTTGGAGGGATGATGGATTGGTGTTCTGGTGTTTACAAAAACGAATAGGCCTGATGGGTGGCTATAAGTAAAGGTCAAAATTTAAAACTCTGAAAGACCTTAACTCCCTCAGCCTAAGTCTGATTGACATAATTGACATAATAAAAGGTCAAAATGTTACACAGTTACACTGACGGGCCTGATGGGGACACTATAATTCAAGGTCAAAAGTTCAAATTGCCATATCTGCTACATCACCGGCCAGATTTTGATGAAACTTGAATTATGCCACTTGGGCCTGATTGTCCCAAGGGGTGCCTGCATCACTAACGGGGGATAACATGTTTACTTGTTTTTGTTGTATTATCTTGCACAAGCCACAGTGCATTTCTGGTACAAGAAATTTCCTCCTGGGAACAATGAAGTTTGTTTCTTTCTTTGTTTCTACCATTTTTCTTCCTTCCTTCCTTCAAACTATTTTCCTTCCTTTCTTCCTCCCTTCCTTCCTTCTTGGCTCCTTCCTTCCTTCCTTCCTTTTAAGTTCCCTTACTTCCTTCCTTCCATGCACCCACTTACCCATGCATCCATCTATTACACATCTATCCATTCATTCATCTATTTATTTATTCATCCACCACTACATCAGTCAACATGTTATGTAACACTGATCCCAGTCCAGCCTACCTGTGGTCCAGCCACATTCTCAAAGACTATCGGGGTGTACGCTGCCTCAAACTCTGGTCCATTATCATTCACATCCAACAGTGCCAGCTGGACTGTAGCACTGCCTGTCAACGGTGGGACTCCGTGGTCTGTTGCCATGACAACCAAGTGATGCTGCGGTATCCTCTCCCGATCCAGAGATTGGGCCACGGTGAGAACGCCTGATTGGTCGATGCTGAACAGCCCCTCGGGATCTGAGTCCTCGGACAGGCTGTAGGTGATGTCACGGTTTTGTCCCGAGTCAGAGTCGCTGGCCACCAAACGCGCCACGCTGGTGCCCACGGTGACATCCTCAGGCAGTGGGGCAAGGGACAGGAAGTGGGGGATGAAGACAGGAGCATGATCGTTGTAGTCCTCCACCTCCACCATGCAGTGCAGAAGGCTGGAGAAGTCCAGGTCTTCAACCTACAACAACAACCACATTCAATCTGTTTTAAAGCTGCAGTAGCCAAGATTTTTAAGTAAAAATACATCCATCATATCAGCCTAAACGACAAAGTGGGGCTGCAACAGAAAAGAGCATCACATCCACCGTGATTGAGATGCCGTAGATTCGCTATATATGCCAAAATGAAATTCGAGTGTCTGGTATTGTCACTGGCGGGAAATGTTCTCCACCCACAGGAAGTGACAAATCAAAACCTAAGAGATAAACTGTCTGCTAAACAGCAGTGAGTGAGCGCTAAACAGCAGTGAGTGAGCGCTCCGTTCAGAGAAAGCTGGACTCACCAAAGTTAGATCTTTGACTCTCTCATTCCTTTGGTATCCTTTCATTTGAGATTAATGTTCATGAAAGTTCTAAAATGCTTATTTTCTATTTAGAAGTCAAACTTTCTAAGGTCATATGTAAATGTACCCAATATATAGATGGTCTAATACATTCCATATTGTCTCTTCTGCACTGCCACATCATATGCCACAACACCATCCATTTTCTAGCATATCACTGTCTTTATTGTGAGTCTATTTCTTTATACCACCTCAGTCATTGTGCAGACCTTTCATTGACAGTTCTTTCTCATGCAGGTTAAATTACAGCCCCATTAGAAAAAGATACGGCATTTGGATCAAAGTGAGCTTCAGGAGGGTGCTACAGTGTAGGTGCAGGGTGTTTTGGTGGCGAGTCCCTTAAACACATACCTTCAGGGTGAGGTTGAACCTCTGCTCACTGGGTCGTTCGTAGTCCAGACGTTTCTTCAGCCTCAGGGTGCCACGCTGCTCCTGCCGATGACTGACCATGTAGAACTTCTGCTCTTGGTCGCCAGCCACCACACTGAAGGTCAGTTGGGCATTTTCACCAGTGTCCCTGTCCTCAGCGGAGAGCTCCAAGACCTGAGAGCAAGCAACAAAGTCATGCAAATAAACATTGACTTATACTTTCTTTGGCTTTTTAGTTCCTATTCTGTTGTGTCCTGTCTTCTCTTTCGAGAGTTACTGGAAGTAAATGTGCCTGTCTTTCTATCAACTTCAAATTACATGTTTGTATTTGCAAATTTGTTTTTTTTTTTGAAGACAAGACCTATTAAATTAATATTTGAAAGTTCAGCAAGTGCAAAGCCTCTACCAACCCACCTCTGCATTGGGCTCTGCATTCTCTGAGATCTTGGCAAGGCAGGAGTGATCAGTGAATCTTGGAGCATGGTCGTTTACATCCGTGACTCGGATGGTAGCGGTCCCAGTTCCTGCCATTCCTCCCCCGTCTCTGGCCTCCACAACTAGGAGGTAGGACTCAGCCTGTTCACGGTCCAGGCCGCTCATGGCCAACGTGATGGTCCCTGTGGTGGGGTTAATAGAGAACATTTCCAAGAAGGCTGGCATTCCTCCCACCTCACTGTTACTGGCATCCATGCTGCCCACGGTCCTGTAGGAGAGCACAGCGTTCTTCCCCACAGCTGAGTCGTCCAGGTCAGTGGCTGTCATCTCCATCACGAACGTCCCCGCTGCTGAGTTCTCTGCTACATCTCCGTGGCAGCTGGGGGCGCAGGTGAAGACGGGCGGGTTATCATTGATGTCCCACACATTAATGATGACATCAGTGAAGCCCGTCAGCCCTTCGCCACCCTCATCTGTGGCCAGGACCACAAATCGCCACACGGCCCGCTCTTCGCGGTCCAGTGTCCGCTGGGCATAGATCTTGCCCGTGACCTCGTCAATGATGAATTCACTCTCAGCGCCCTGGCCATGGAGGGAATAGCGCAGGGCCTCCTGGTCAGCATCCTTATCTGGGTCCGATGCTGTTACCTACAACATCAAAGGAACAGAGAGAGGGAAAGAAGCAGTTGTGAGTGTAATCCCTGATTTTTATGGAGTTTTCTACACTATTTAATTATTGAAATGCTGCTGACTTGGAGCGATGTCTTGACTGGAAGCGCTTTACACCTGTTCTGCACAGTTATGAACTCTTCAGTAGCTAAACCTGGCAGAACTCCCCCACCCCATCTCCATTTTCTCACTCATCCTCACCACATCAGCAGCAATTACACCCTGGGCAGGCCAAGGTTGTTTCAATTTAGCATGGTAATTGCAGTGTGATGTGGAGCCAGAATGCACTCATGTTCCTTTGCAGGAGTGTGGGATGTGCTGTTGCATATGTAGAATGGGAAGACAACACCAGATTCCCTTATTTTGAAGTATCTTTTTTTGTTTTTCAACTGTCAAAAGTCAGTGAGAAAAAGACAGCGTGATGTTATCTCATGTAATAGAGAGAGAGAGAGAAACAGACAGAAACATGGACAGAGATGGCGACACAATACTTCTAGTATTCATAGTTTTCTTTCTATCCATTCCCCGATGACTGTTTGAAAAAGAATTTGTAATCTTCACTTTTAAAACACATTTCAACACAGTGAGTTATGTTTCCTGAGACAGATGCACCCTTTCTTAAAGCTGGTACATGTATAAATCATAGGCACTGGAAGGAAACAGCAATCATGTGGTATTGCTCTAGAATTGTGATAAAGTATATGTACACAAGTGTCACATCTACTCAAGGTAAACACTTATATAAGTACAATGTCACCTATTTACCAGAAGACATTTACCTTGCTTAAGGTGGTTAAAAGGTCAATGATATTGCCAGGGGCCATACCCAGCCATGGACATATATTAATTATTACATAAAATCTTAAATACATTTTGAAAGTAAAATTTGTGCAAAAGGGCAAGAGTGAAGTAATGTGATCTCAGGCTTAATTGGTTAATCTAAGACTCAGTTAGCTGAAGCTTTTTCCACAAGTTGGGAAGCGGAAAATAGAATTTTGACTTGAGGCAAGAGTTAGGAAGTTGTAAAGGGAGTTGTACTTGGAGAGGGAGTCATAAAGGGCCAAACTAGAGTAGATAAATGCATGAATGATTGTTTCCCACTTTACCAGAGCTGAAGTTTTTTTGGGGGTTGTTCAGCTGGCAAAGCAAGGGTGGCCACCGTGGGTAACATTGTAAAAAATGTGCAATGAAACAATTTAATGTATCATTAAAATGTGTAATTAACAGCCTAAAGTTGGACATACAATTGCATGTGAGTACTCTATGAAAACACAGGCTGAACAGCAGATTGCAGAGTACTCACACATGGCAAATCATACAGATGAATACTGATTGACGATTAGGCTATACCTGCAGCACAAACACCGGTGAGCCATCCAGCTCCTCCGTTACGCTACCGTAGTACTCGTTAACGGTAAACACCGGAGCCTCGTCGTTCTTGTTAACCACGTTCACCGTCACTGTTGTGTAATCCTCCCACTTCCCATCCGAGGCCAGAACATGCAGTTTGTACCTGCACAACAGATTTTGCTTCATCAGGGATTTTTATGAATACAGTTACTGTGCCACAAAGCCATAGGCAGTAATGAACAGATGAACAGAAGTGGCCTTGAACCATCTCTTTTACAGAGAAGCATTACTCATCTCCATTAAAATAAAGAGGCCAAATAGGTTTTGTTAATAGAGTGTTAAGTTGGACTGAAAGGCATTTTACCTAAGTCCAAAGTTAAGATGACAAAAAACATTTGCCCAGGTATGCTGTGGTGAAAAGGATGTTTCCCCCCAGATTGTGCTCCTACCTTTTGTTCTGTTCATAGTCCAGAGGCTGGGTGATAAAGATAGTGCCCACCTCTGGTTCCACATCAAACACCCCTCCTGTGTTCCCTGATGTGATCTGGTAGCGCAGCTTGGCGTTCGCACCTGGAGGCCAAGAGAAGATGGAGGTTGAATGATAAATGGATCTCGGTATGTACCTTGCTTACTGACAAAGCTGAATAAAGTAAGTAAGCCTCGTCGGAGCCACGGTGGCCCCATAGGGCAGGAGCTTATCTCCTGTATCTGTGATGTGAAGCAGCTTAGGTGAAAAAGTACTCTCCTCCCCCAGTCTGTTGCAGGATGTTTCCACCAATCTATCTCAGTTAACAGAGACAGATAGCATCAGGTGCCACCTTTGCTGGCAGAGAGAAATCAGATTCAAGTCTTTGGTTTGCCCTGATTGGTTTGAACCTTCCAGCATCAGACAGACACAACTAGGCCAAAGCCCTGACAAACCTGCATGCTATACCTGTGCCAAAAGAACAATATGTTGATGGATCAATTAAAGCCTCAGTATCGCTGTCATATTTTCACTCCCAGCAAACATTGACAATGAATAGACGAGTTGATAGGACGACCTGCACCAACGCTGAAAACACGTCAGTTCGGTTCCAAACAGTTCCCAAAGCTGTTTTAATGTGATTTTTTTACCACGCCATAACAACGGATTGTGAAAACGATGTGCTTGTTTGGTTTTCAAGATGATTACAACCAAAAAATACCAATTTATATACACAATGGCTTCATTTACATTCAACACCATATCCCGTTCACAATAACCCGGATAAGCTCTGATCTCGGCTATGAGAAATCTGGATAAGATACCTGGGAAATTCCAATGTTTCAGGTAGATGTGAGATGCTGGGTTTCCGTGGCCTACTGAGAAACTCAGGTCACAGTGGAAAGTCTTGAAGAGATCATATTAAGCAGTGAAGAATGAAAATCTTACAAGCGGTTCAGATCCAGCATCTCTTAGTGTAGGTGTAACTAGTTTACTTTGACAGCTAACATGAAATCATTGGTGGGAGAAGAAATTCATTTTATTGGTGGGATATAGGATACAGGGAAATTCAAGAGTGGGTTATTTAAGGTGCGTATAAATAGGCTATCCTGAATAAGACCCAAACCGAGATATGAAACAACATCCAGAGTACTGCATGCATGGGAACATAAAACTAATTACTACAGTCTATTTATCCAGATGTGATTCTGACCTATTGTATACTGCCTTTCAGACGTGACTGAGGATTACCCAAATGCTTACACACTACAACAACACACCAAAATGAAGATCAGATTAATTATTTTTCATTGGATAATTAATGTTTCATTGTTGGATGGGATCTCAAATCATATTGCTAAGCAGTACTGCCCTATCTCCCTCCCTTCCTACCTTAATCTCTCTCTTTTATGGCTCTGCAAAGCAATTTTAATAAAGTCTATTAGATACTAATCAACAAAATGCTCCCCCTCAATGCAATTACTGGTAGAGCCAAGGTCTGCATCTCAATCACCATCGCATCTACCACCCCTCGCACTAATATGAAAGGGAAAGGGGAAACCTCTGAAGACAAGATGGGATTCTCAGCTTATTAGCAAGATGAAAGTCGACGAAGGAGAGAGGAGAATACTCTAATCCAGATCGTTTTGTACTGTCTGTGTGTTGCCATTTCAAATGAGGCATTAGGGGATAAATGCACATGCATCCTTTCTATCTCCCTCTCTATTTTTTTTTCTTTCTCAGTGTGTTTAGAAAACTGCTGAGACCCAAAGGGTAAGGAAAACAGCACAGGGAGTAGAACAACAGACAAAACAAACAAACAAATGAAGAGAAAAATTGTGTTTTTCCCAGTTGTACCCATTTTAAAAGCCCTCTCCATCTCCCTAGGTACTTTACTGAAGTTCTCATGCTGACAAGAGAACAGAGAGAGCATGAGTGTGTGTGTGTGTGTGTGTGTGTGTGTGTGTGTGTGTGTGTGTGTGTGTGCATACATGTGTGTGAGTGAGTGAGTGAGTGTGAGAGAGAGAGGAAGAAAGAGAAGGATGACTCTCGCGCTCCACTGTAAAGACAATATATTGTTTTCATTATTAGTGTACCTAAGGATATCACGTTTTGTATTTGTATTACTGAAGAACATGTATCACTGAGGTCTTCTAAGAAACCTTACAATATTTGCTGTCAAATGATGTGTTATAAGTGACAGTCCCCAACCCTCCGCCCCTTCCTCTGCCTCTCTCCATCGGCAATAATAACCTCATCCTAAACTCCAGCAGGATCCTTAGACTCCCACAACTAAGTAAGCAAAGAAGTGTCCTCTCACGCTTTCATGTGTATCTGCCTGTCTGTATTTCTGTGTACCTGTGTGGTGCATTTACAGGCTCACAACTGTGTTTGTGTAGATGTGTGTGTGTATGTGTGTGAAGCAGGAGAGGGTTATTCATCACAGCAAGGTGTGAGGTGCACAGCAGGCCTCTGCTCTCCAGTATGATAAATGTGTGATAATATGGAGCTACGCTTCCCTCCCTCCTCCACACACACACACACACACACACACACACACACCATTTCCCCTTCTCTCTCCCTCTTTCTATGGCTCTCAGTGACTGATAAAGAGTCCACGGTGTTTTCCTGCCTCCCCACTACCAAGGAGAAATGATCTGCTTCACAATGGACTTATCACCAGCTGCTATGCATTTGTGTGTATGCGTTATGTGTGCGGGTGTGTGCATCTGTTTATAGTGTATGAATCTGTGTTGTTGTATCAGCGGGGGTGAATAAATGCTCATCCAGATGGAGGCGGTAGACAGGGAGAATATATGAGATGGACAAAGGAATTAACGTCGTAGGGTTGTGGAGAATTTGTGTTAATGTAAAATGGGCTACAACTTTTTCCACTGCCCTGGGTGAGTGTAACTGTTGTGAAACTGATTTCAGGGTTAGGTTAGGAATAAATGCTGTTGATAAGACATGTAATATCTCAACAGGGATGTACAAAAATGTGTGTAAAATAGACAGCAGTAAAATAGATGTATAACCCCACAGCACATAAAGCCTGTATTCCTATCACTGTTGACCCCTTCTCTAGCTTTGAGATAATCTTATTCAAGACTGACTGTGCCATTCCTGTCTGCTGTGTGGTTGTGTACCGCCCGATTTTGTCTCTTCTGTTGTGCTCAAACACGATAGTGATAACGGTTGGTGATTTTAAAATTCAGATGTATGAATTTTGTAATAGTCTTGCTTTTGAATTATCTTACTGAATGGCTTAACTACAGCATGTATAAGGGCCCATTCATAACATGTCATACCCTCGATCTGGTTTTCTCCATAGCCTGTCAACTGCATTTAAATGGAAGATTTGACCTCTGATCACATACGTATGTATCCTGCCTTTGTGTTACCTACAAACCCTTAGTATTCAGACCTGTAAAATTAACTCCTCCACTGCTATCAAATCTGAAGCTGCTTTCAAGTTGCTTTTTACATTAATTTGCTTGTATGCTCTTGATAAAGTTGCTCCTGTTAAAACTAGAAGCAAACTAACTCTCAAGAGGTTGGATGGTTGGATGACCATACCTGTGCTATCAAAAGAGAATGCAGGAAAGCATAATGGAAATGGAAGAGTAACAACCTTAATGTCTTGAAGGATTTGATGATAAGACTGAAAGAAAGAGAAATACTGTATGTAATCGCTGCTAATCATCACAACCCTACAGTTCTATTTCATACTATCAATACATTTGTCAATGCTCCACTGTCTAACATTATTGACCATGGTCCTGCTGAATGTAAGAGGTTTTTAAACCTTCCGCAAGAAGATTGAAAACCTAAGAAATCTGACTGTACCTCCTAAACATGAGATGACTGTGAGCTGCCAAGTGTGCACCTCCTTTGCCTCCTTTGAGCAGCTCTCAGCACAATCACTATTGGAGATTGTTTCTCAGATGAAGTCTAAAAAAGGCCTTTGATGCTGTTTGTCCTTTTATTCTTGGAATTTTAAACTGCTCATTGACTACTGGCGTTGTGCCATCATACTTCAAACGTGCATTTATCCAGTCCCTGCTTAAAAGGCCCAGCCTGGACCGCTCCATCCTTAGCAATTACAGACCTATTTCTAAACTCCCATTTCTGACTACAGTTTAGGAAAAAGTTGTCTATAGTCAGTTAACCGTGCACATGAGCAGTGATGATTTATTTGGGAACTTCCGATAAACATAGCACTGAGACTGCGCTCCTCAGAGTTTTAAATGATATTCTTCTTACAGCTGATACTGGTGACTTCCATTCTAGTTCTGGACCTTAGTGCTGCTTTTGACACTGTTGATCCAAACATCTTAATTGATCATCTTAGCAATTGTGTTGGAATCACAGATTCTGCTCTTAATTGCTTTACATCTTATCTTTCTTTAGGCCTAGGTAGTTCCACATCCTCTGTAGCTCAGTCTACCTGTGGGGTACCCCAAGGATCCATCCTTGGTCCTATTTTGTTCTTTATTTATATGCTCCCTCTCGGCCACATAAGTCGTAGGCATAATATCTCCTTTCATTGTTATGCTGATGACACTCAGCTGCATCTCCCTATAAATCCCAGTGACTCAAGTATCTTGACTCTCTCAAGGAATGCCTGGCTGATATTAAATGTTGGATGTCTCAAAATCTTTCGCAGCTGGATGAAGACAAGTATGAGGTTGTTGTATTTGGCCCTCCTGATGCCACCACTAAAATCTATGATAATCTTGGCAACCTAACATTTAACATAAAACCAGCAGCCACAAATCAGGAAGTCGTTTTTTATTTGGTCTGGCCTTTGAGAAACAAGTACAAAGTGTTGTTCAGTCTTGCTTCTATCAGTTAAGAATATACTGTATATCCAAGATCAGGTCATTCCTGTCCTTTTCTGACACGTAAGAAGTTATTCATACTTTTATCTCAACCTGTATTGACTATTGCAACTCCTTGTATTCTGGCCTCAATAGGAAGACTCTCGCCTGCAGCTGCTGGGCTTCTGACTAGATCCAGGAGGAGAGAGCATATAACTCCCACCTGTTTATTTTAGAACTGATTTTAAGATTTTATTGATTACTTTTAAAGAAGTGAATAACTTGGACCCATCCTATATCATGGATCTATTACCCCCTATGTTCAAGAGCGCACTCTCAGATCTGCCAATAAAGCTCTTTTAATTGTCTCCGGACCAAGCTCAAATCAAGAGGTGACAGACGTTTTTCCATCAGAGCCCTGACATTCTTATCAAACATAGACCACACAACATAGGTGCACCTGATACTGTAGTGTGTCATGTTTGTCTCATCCCCCTTTCTCAGCTTTCCCTCTCATACTTATTCCCTCTTCTCTCACCTTTTCACTTCTCTTCTTCCTTCCCATTCAGTAACCCTAAATAGCATCACCAAGTTCACAAATGGTTTCCTGGCATATGAGCAAAAATAGAATAGTACTCTGGTAAACAGGATGATACATTTTTAAAAGTATTTGTTATTAAACAAACTGTGAGTAGAACTGTGAGTAGAGTCAAACATTTGTATACATTTCAGTGCAAATACCTCTTGTAGGTCATAAATGGTCAGTCATCAACCTCTAAACAAAAGGAAAATGGGATCCAGACAGCCTTATTTCATTCTGTGTTCATGGTCTTACTTAAGTAATTTTGCCTATTTGCAATTATCGGTATTATAAGCTAGAAAAAATGCGGAAATGATGTCAGCAGTGACAGCAGATCCCCTAGACAGGTAACAGTTGAGCTCGGCTTGGAGGTAGTGTGTTCTAAATAGTGAAAAATATTTGACCAAAGTGGGAAAAACTCTTTTAAAGCCCAAAATGATGAAGAAGTTAAAGTGAAATATCACTTCATGCAACAAAAGCAAAAGTGCACATTTCAATGCCTGAGAGCTTCTTTCCTTGCATTGCATCTTATTACATCTAAAGGTTATATTAAATGGGTTCTTCTGCAGTGGCTGGCTCAAACTTTGAAATTGCAGTTATGGTGTGTTTTGTAATGCGAGCCCACCCCTCCCTAACCACCC
>OOFE01029875.1:0-11501 GCA_900323365.1 Monocentris japonica | reverse complement strand
AAGTAGTACGACAGCTCTGTTTTCTCGCTGTAAACACAGGGCTTGTATCAAGGTCATGTTTGTGAGTATACTTCAATATTCTGGTGGCTGTCTGATTATCTGGACTGGTGCCAATGTCATTTTCCAACATCTCTTTTGCAGTGCAAGATTAAGTCTGTGTGCATGTGTGTGTGTGTGTCTCCATGTCTGTGTAGGTGTTTGAACCATACAGTATGTCTATTATGTACTGTACAACTGAGCAGATATCAGTCTCCCCAGCCCCTCTTTATTTTGCTCTGCCTGCTTTGTTTGCGTATACTTGTGAATTTGTGTGTGCACTTGCAGGAACATATTGTGTGTATATGTATGTTTGTTTATCTGCCTGACGGATTTGGCCGATATGGCCGAGTTTTTGAAGGCAATTACTGATACCAATATTTTGGACCAGTAGTCAGTATCTTTGAATTCATTCATTCATTCATCATTGAAATCATTTTCATGTCAAATCTGTTTGCAGAAAATGATAATTTCTGCGTATTCTGAGTTATTCTGAGTAGTCAGTGTTTCTCCCAGCATTTTGACCATCATGGGAAACTAAAACTCTCCATTGAAAGCCATACTAATAAAATTCTTGTCGGTGTGTTAGCAGCTCCTTGAGGCAGAGTGAGGCAGGTTTCATTACAGGTTTTACAGACTGTCACCCCTGAATCTGTTGAGGAAAATCCTCCCACACCACACTGGAATGATTCCTTTGGGCAGATATTTGATGTAAAACCAATAATAATAAAACCGTATTCACTAGCTGTGGTCAGGGACGAACCTCCATCATATGAAAGGTAGATTGTGCCGATTGGTCTAACCCCAGTCTGAATTCATGTGTGTGTGTGCACATGCATGCACATGTGTATTTGCGTGTGCAGATGTTTGCATGGACATTTACTTCATGTTATACTGAGTCTCTGTCACTCATCCTTCCCGACAACACCTCATTCAACATTCATACCCCAGGAAAATTTAAAAAATAAAAACTCCCACAGATCATCTTCACCGCAGTCTCTGGTCTGCTTAATATTTTAGTTCTGTTTACACCGCCACACACGCCATAATGAGCCAAACCTAGAGAGACAGTATCTGTTAATAATCCATGATAATATCTATGAAAAATATATCCTCATATGTTGCCCTCTGTGTCACTCCATTCAATTTCTTCACCTCTCTTCAGTCTACTGTTGGGACATGGAAGATTTCATCCAAGATGCATTTGTAGAGAGAGAGATGGAGGGATGAAGACAGAGAGACAGAGAGAGAGAGCGAGAGAGAGAGAGAGATAGATGGCCTTGGGTCTTTCGGTAGGGAGAGATGAGCAGATATGGGTAAGAAAGAGAAATAAAGAGAAAAAATGCTCTCTCCTCTTTTTTCCTCCCTTCTCTCTCTCTCTCTCTCTCTCTCTCTCTCTCTCTCAGTATAACTGTGACCACCATCACTATTTACAGTCTTAAAAAGTTTGTGAACCCCTTGTGCAATTCTCGAAAGAGTTTTTAGAATGCAATCCTTATTAAATCCAAATCTACCTTCTCTCAACTGAAATAAATGATCTATTTTTACCAATTTCATAATTTTTTTTGGTGGAAATTGTGCATGCAGTAAAATGAAAATAGGAATCGGTGCATCAGTAGAATCAAGTGGGTAAATAATAAGTTAACCAGTCAAAAGTAAGATCTTTGGGGAGGAGTTTGTGTGGCTATAGGAGACGTTTACTCCAAGTTAAATAAACAATCAAAGTATATCATTTATTTGTGCATCTTCATTTGGGATATCTTCATTAAGATTTATGGTTTAGACTAGGATTTTATAAGGTTTTTCCTCTATAATGTATCAAATAAGTACCACCCCCAGCAGGGTTGACTAACTTTCAACGCTGCAATATTTATCCACTGAATCACAACTATTTCTGCAACTTCATCAATCTATATGTGACTATGTTTACATGAAACCTAATGATTCGTTAACCAGACTAATTAACTCAACACAAAATGAACCAACCCATACAACTGTAGAAAATCTGAACCTGCGTGGCCCCAATAAACGACTAGGACCGTGGATGCCTACTGCAATTGTCACACAAATATTAATTCACGTCTGATTACTTTTCTGCTGGGTTGGGTACACTGCAAAAACGACATCCATCTTTACAGGTCATTAGTATATTATTGAGTCAGAAAATCTGATGGAATGAACTGCTGTATTTCACACTATTGTTGCTCGTTTCTAGAAAATTCCTTTAACGGCTGAAACTGGACTGGAAGCAAGTGGAATTCCCAGTGTCAGGTAGGTCTTTCCCAGGAAAAATCCTCTGGCACACAGGAAGTGATGTCTTTTACACATCTGGCAGCAGCAACAGCAGTTTGTTTGGAATAACTAGAAGAAGAGCTGGGTGGTTAGCATGAGCAGCGATAGCCACCATGGCTGAACAGACAAAGAAAAGAGCACCACCTACAGAAACTCAAGCTCCATCAAATCCAGAAAATCCAAGGAAAAAGATGTCACAGTATTGGACACACTGTTTGATTGACAGGTGATCTCTGGGAAGGGCAGTGCAGAAACACCACAGCAACGAGGCTGAGCACCAAAGATGGAGACTATATAAAACAAACAAAAAAAACAATTGCAGTGCGTCATCTCAGTCTGCCTTACCGGAGTTGGGCTGTCCATGCTTGCCAGGCCGGGCCGACTCCCAGCCATCCACAGATTGGACCTCCAGCAGGTAGGAGCCTTTGGTTTCACGGTCAAACACAGTCTCAGTGTATATGGATCCCAGCTCTGGGTCAATACGGAAGTACTGGTGGTCCCCACTGCGATCTGTCAGCAAGGAGTAGGAGATCTGGGGAGTCAAATAGAGATGGCATCATATAGAAGATCAGAGGCTGAAATATCGGTTCCCCCCGCTATATTTAGTCAGCGAGGAAGAAAGAAATCTGGGGAATCAAAATAGAGAGGGAGAGTTAGAATCATAAAGAATTAGTGTTAAAAGAACTGGGGTTCCCTACTACAATCTGAGGTTCTAAACAGTGATTTGGGTTGACCATTTGGTAAAGCTAAATCATAGGACTTTTTTTTTTTTCTTGAGGCAGAATATTAAAATCAAGGCCAGAAAGAGGGGCTTACTGGCTTCTGCCTCCACATAAACACCTAAATATGGTGCCTGAAGGGACAGGAGTGAAAGACTTGGTAAATTTCTTTCAGTGGTTCTAAGGTTGTCTTTGGTGGCCAAACAAAGTACTGCATATGCAACTAGTGCCCCCTCGATCACCAAATACAAGTACAAATTGTGTGCTTAAGTTTTAAGAGTAATCCAACAAGGCTGGCACACTTGTACCTTAAAGTGCCCTTTATAATTGGAGCACTCTCTGATCTGATCTGATCTGATCTAAGAACTAGATGGTGCAAAGTCTTTATGGGTGTTGTTGTGAAGTATTAGTTGATGGGATGCAATCTCAGTTTGCAAGGCCTCACCTACAAATAACTGTAATGTGGGCATTATAACAACTTATACATATAATATATACATTTACAGGCGTAAAGAGGCTTTATTTTTTTACCAGCACTATTAGAGCTGTTTTCCACTCATTGCACACAGTTAGTAAATAGCATGGCTTTCTGATTTGGACACAGCCTTTCAGGCATTTCAATGTATCTCCATGCAGTTTCAGCTATGGACTACACTTGGCTCTAAATTACTCTCAGGTAGAATGGAGTCCACAGTTTGGATGAATGAACACAAGTAAGTCTGGGTAATCACACCTGCTTTGGGCCAGTCATTATGTTCCTGATACAGAGCTTCAATATTAGCATCATAACTTGAGGGGTTGTTTGTTTTATTCCCTTAATAATCTTTCCAATAGGAAAATTAATGGGGGCAGACAACAATTTAAGTCATCCATGCCTATGTTGCTCATACCCTTGTTTGGTGGTAGAATCTGTATATACAGTAGATATGCATTGGAATCACAAAAGCCTGGGAAGAGACCCTGAAACTTTGAAAACTGAGGAGGATTGTGACATGAAGAGTTCCAGAACTCTTTTTTTTTCTTCTAAGCATGAACAATTAGTAATAACTCATATTAGTATGTCCAATTTGTTTTGTCACTCTGAAGTGGGGGACCCTTTCAAAAAAGAGCTTGTTTTTCTTTAACTGTTTATCTGATGTGATTGATAATATCTTTGAATTATAGATGAAACAGTGAACTTTGACAAAGTGCCACTGACAAAATACGTGTGGGGATGGCTGTATGTCAACACATATTACATAGAGAGAGCTCTAACACTTTATGAATGAGATTATATTTCTTTAACACATCTAGATGAGGATGGGCAAAACACTGTGACTTTGCTGGTATACTCAAACATCAAATTTATTATTAGAAAGGAAAGAAACCAAAGGTGTCAATTTATTTCACATCAAGGCTCACATATAATGCTGGTGGCACTCAGCAGCCAAAGCCTATTGATAAAAGAATAATGAAGCTAATTTCAATGAGTAAAAGTGTGTTTACACTAGCTATGAATGCCCTCTGACCTATTCAAATCATCCCTTGACGAAAAAAAAAAAAAAAAAAACAGCTGAGAGTACAGCTGAAGAAAGCCTGGGAAGCTGTAACAGGGGAACTGTATGATGAAAAGACACAATACATGCACATGAAAAACATATGAAAATAAAAACACTTGCCCACAAATTCACGCGTTATCTAAACACACTACTGTCTATTGCCTGGTGTCTGTGACTGAACACTGCCAAGTCAAAAATCCAGCAGTGAGACAGCAAAGGACAATCTGCATGGAGTGTGTGCCCTGAGCTTTCGGCAGCTCTACCAAGCTAAAACAATGCTATCCATAATACTATCAACAGAGGAACATTTAATTCAGAATCCGAATCAGAATGGGGGTTTATTGTGATACTATGCACTCTTTTTCGATAAATGTAGGCCGGTATATATGTCTGTATGTAGACCTGTATATCCATGTATGTATAACATGTATGCACTGTATGCATGTATTTAGGTCTACATCTATGTATATGTATACTACATGGCCAAAAGTATGCGGACATCCCTTCCAATTAGTGGATTCAGCTACAGTATTTCAGCCACATCGATTGCTGACAGGTGTGTAAAATCAAGCCATGCAATCTCCGTAGACAAACATTGGCAGTAGAATGAGCCGCACTGAAGAGCTCAGCGACTTTCAGCATGGCAATGTCATAGGATGCCACCTTTCCAACAAGTAAGTTTGTCAAATGTCTGCCCGGTCAACTGTGAGTGCTGTTATTGTCTAGGAGCAACAACAGCTCATAATGCTCATAATGGTGTGGGGCTGTTTGTCATGGTCCGGGCCCCTTCCAGTTCCAGTGAAGGGAAATCTTAACGCATACAATGACATTTGAGTGCTTCCAACTTTGTGGCAACAGTTTGGGGAAGACCCTTTCCTGTTTCAGCATGACCAGGGTTACTGCAGGTTTCAGCAGGTTAAATTTAAGACTTTTTAAGACATGTTTAATGCCACTAAGAATCCAATTTGAGACCAATTTTAGACCAACAGTAGTATTTTAAGGCCTTAGATTTCGATAATTGAATTTAAGACTTTTTAAGGACCCACAGAAACACTGATGACAACACCCCCATGCACAAAGCGAGGTCCATACAGAAATGGTTTGTCCAGATCGGTGTGGAAGAATGTGACTGGCCTGCACAGAGCCCTGACCTCAACCCATCCAACACCTTTGGAATGAACTGGACCTCTGACTGCGAGCCAGGCCTCATCGCCCAACATCAGTACCGACCTCACAAATGCTCTTGTGGCAGACATATTTTAGAGTCCGTTGTACTTTCTAAAAAGCAATTCAGGAGAGTATGGATTATCTGTCTGGGCTACTCAATTGCTAAACATACTGATGATAGGAGTGTGTGTGTGTGTGTGTGTGCTCACCTTGCCGTTGAGGCCCAAGTCCAGGTCATTGGCTGAAACCTGGAAGAACAGGGTCCCTGATTCTGCCCCCTCGGTGACCGAGGCCTCGTAGATGGAGGAAGTGAAGAATGGGACGTTGTCGTTTACATCTGTATGAAGAGTGAGAGAGAGAGAGAGAGAGAGAGGTGGGGGGGACAGATAAAAATACTTTTCATACATCTGATGGGTTTCTTTTAAATACCACATATTTGTTTGATGAGCTTTATGCCAGCAGTGTTGGCTGGTAAGGTGTCACACGAACATATACTAACAACCCCACACTGGGTATCAGAAAAAAACAGAAAATGACAGACACCAATGAAAACCTTATTCTTCTTTCCTCTTGAACCATTGATGTCCTGCGTATGTCTGGGTTCCGTAAAACAAAGCACATTAGGAGGGCCAAATGTGTTCTGACTGAAAAAACACATAAACCTCTAAATCACCACATGTATTCATTAATGAATTCTCAAAGGATCTCTTTGAAACAGCAAAAGGTCCATCTCTCAGATCTCCTGCTCTTTACTGGTGTCTGTCTTTACTATTTTTTCTCAGTTTGTTTAAACATTTATTCGGTTTATTTTCTTTCATCAGCATCCAGACAGCTGTATTCTTTAGTGAACATCTTGAAGGTCAAAAGTGAACAAACTTGCAGATGTGAGGCATAGGTAGACAAGATGAACTGTTGCCTTCAGAACAGCTTCAGTCCTCAGTGTAATCCAAACACTGAACTGTGTCTAGTGGGTTATTGGATGTTTCTTCAAGAAGTAAAGCCTCCAATTCTTTGGAATAAGGATGAGGAAATCTACTTTCCATAAAGGTTCAGTGTTCAGTGATGTTTAGATCTGGTGATTGGAGAGGCCATGGAAGGAGTTTGACTTCTGGTGTACATGAAACCATTACCATCTTGGAATATGGAAACATTGTGAGGGAACAGTGTGCACCCAAGGGTGCACTTAGTCCTGTAAAAGGGCCTCATACTCATTGGCTGAAATGCCTTGGATAGAGACTCCCACTAACCTCTTTGGTGCCTCATATTGTTTTGAAAGCTCACATATAAAAGTGGCGATTGTCAGACCTGGCCTGTGTAGCAGCCTTTGCAATTGTAATGTAGTTATAATGCAGAGTTTTCACTATTTTGTCCACCCCCTCTAGGAGGCAAGGTGAGGGTCAAAGTATGGATTAGGCCTGAATGCAAGCAATACTGGACACTATCTTGTTTTATATGAGTTACCTTGTAACATAAGGACAGTGCAAGAGAGAGAGAGAAAGAGAGGGACAGAGCTGGAGAAAACAAGAGAAAGAGTGAGAACTAAAAAGTTTGCTTGAATAAGAGGAGCCTAATTTAGGATAGTTGATTTAAGGCCAAAAGCATTATATAAATGGCTGAATAGAACAACACATTAAATCTAATGCTGTGCCACGTGTCATTTTTTTCCCTCCCCTTTCCTGGGAGCAAATGTCTTAATCTATGAATTAAAGATGGGGCCTTAAATCCATTACCGACCTCCCTCCCTTCCCATCTCTCCCTCTGGAGGAGTCAAAGAGCTTTCTTATTAAGACAGATAAGGGAGAGGAGGGGCAGGCAAGGAGGGGGTACGATGGGAGAGGGAGAGAGAGGCAGGAGAGGGTCTGTGCAAATGAATTATTTCTCGCTGGATTAAGACCAACTTGATGGAATTGGGTAAGTGTGTGTGCACGTGAGCGTGTACGCATGTTGGAGGGGGATTAAATGCAGGGAGAAAGGGCATGCAGGGTAGGCAGGGCTATTTTGAGGAGCAAGGTCAGGGGCTAACAGACCCTAGAGTAGAAAGTGGTGATGCTGGAGACTTAAGCCCGGTTAGCAGCAGCTGAACCTTAAGTGACTAAAGAAACAATGTTTAGAAGCACCAAGAGGTGATGATGGACACAGAGGTGATAATGGATATTCTTAGTGAAGGTTGAGAGAGAATGAAGAGTCATTAGTTGGAATTGGGAGCCGTTGGCTGAAGGGTGGTGAGGTCGGGGATATACGTTGCGCTCTTAGGATCATCATACTCACAACAGCTGGTGAGATCTGCAAAGAATTTGGATTTGCGTGGCTTTGGAGTCCAACTTTCAAATGATCCACATGGAAAAGTAGAACGCAACTGGACCTATACACAACTATCATGCCATCAACCCATTTAAAGTCTGTCTTACTGCACCGAATGTTCTTCCTCTATCTCTGTTTCTCTGTCTCGTCGTTATTGGCATGACTGTTGTATTGCAAAAGCAATTTTAAAAAGTACAAAATATAATACAGCGGAGGTATTTATGCTGAATATTGGGGATAAGAATAATAATAAAAAACAATTATAAGCACATGGAAAATGAAAACAATATTAAGGGAATTAAAGCAAAATGAGATAATGCCTAAAATAAAGAATGTGTGTTTTTCTTTTGTGCTTGGTTTGTGTGTCTACTGTATTTTGCCATCTGTGCAATGTGTGCGTTGATGTCCTGATGACTGTCCTGCAGCCATTCACATTTTCAACAGTTCGAAGAGATAATGAAGTGAGCATGTTGCCCGTAGCTGTGCTTGTTTGTTATATTGTAAGTTTTCTTAAATTTTTTGTGCGTGTTAATTATCTATCGCCTGAAAAACCCTAATCCCCCTTGGGAACACATCATCTGCTATCCCTTCCCTTCTACCCGTAGCAGTAACATGAAAGTGACAAAACCTCTTAGGTCTATTTGGCTTTTTTTTTTAAGTTTGACTGTCGACATGGTGGCTGATTTGCTGCAGTGAGTTTCATTCCACCATGGCCTACAGAACGTTCTCCAAACATTTTCTGATGGCATCTATACACAGTAACACGACGTCGCTGTCAGATGATAATTTTGTAATTCCAAGATAGGACTTGATTGATATGTTGATATATTGCACTTTTATTAAGAATCAGATATGGAGAATTTACTTGGACCATGTAATCCTTCAATTGAATTTCAAACATTTTTGCATTGACGCAAAATACAAAACCTGACCTACCTGTGACGTTGATGTAGACGGTGGTGAAGGCTGCCAGTGGGACGGCGGCGACATTCTGAGCCCGGACCCGCAGCATGAAGTTCCTGGTGGTCTCGTAGTCCAGGGGCTCGGCTACCAGGATGGAGGCTGAGCCGTCCTCTCGGTTGGGGGTCAGGTAGAAGCGAACCGGCATGTTGGTCTCTGGGACCATGCCATCCTCCAGGTTGTACGTCACCCTGGGATCCCCCAGCGGGGAGGTGGCTTTGATGGTCTGATTAGGAGGAGAGAAAAGGAGAGGGCATATTTCAGTGATATTTCAATTTGGTAGGATAGACCCATAGTCACCACCACTCAATTACTTCAGTTTGGAAAACCGAGTAAAAAAAAACAAAACACACTTTTGAGTGTAAGATGGCAAGTGTGTTCTAACTCTTATGTTCTAACAAATGAGCTGCCAAAGTGGAAAAACTGTTAAAAGCCCATAATGATGAACACTAAAAATATGAAGTCAGTAAGTGTGAAACTGTTAGTCTTGACAACAACCCGCCGAAATCCCATGGGATCAAAGAAAAAGACGCCGCGCTCTTGATTCTTTATTCTCTCTAGACAAATTAAGGAGAGGCTACTCAAAGCCAATGCCATATACCCCCCAATTAAAGAATTCAAAATGCTGTCTCGCATAGTCTCACAGCCTACGGGCAACCTAGCCATATTCAGTCAACCTGCAGTGCAGAGGAGCTACAGTAATGAGGCACCCTATCTGGGATGCAGAGACAGCAAACGTGACTGCCTGCGCACTGATTTAGGCTATAAAGAAGTCAAATTTCCATGGCAGAGCTATTACAACCCACTGAGAGTCATTACATCTTCACATTACAGTCAAATCAACACTGATCTGCCACCTCGATTAACAACACACTGTCCTATAGGGACCTCATTCTCTCTCTCTCTCTCTGTCTCTTTCTC
The DNA here is from genome assembly GCA_900323365.1 of Monocentris japonica. Taxonomy (NCBI): domain Eukaryota; kingdom Metazoa; phylum Chordata; class Actinopteri; order Trachichthyiformes; family Monocentridae; genus Monocentris; species Monocentris japonica. The sequence goes on along the minus strand of OOFE01029875.1, from coordinate 1,567 downwards.
TCTTCCTCTCTCTAGCATTATCTCTCTCTCTCTCTCAAACACACACACAGACACACATTCCCACACCCTCTCTGTCTTTTCATTTCCATCTCTGAAATATTCATCATCAGCTTTAATGGACTTAATAGCTTCCAAGAGATCCTGAGGAAATTCTGTCGATTAATTTTCGATGTGTTAGTAGTATAAAAAAGTAAATGGCTATGAATAATCAAAACTGGTTGATTGGATACATCCTTATTACAGAAATGCTGAAGCTTGAGCACTGGAAACTAGCCTCTGAATAGAGTTGATTGTTTGTGTGTATATATATACATATATATATACATATATATATATAGTGGGTTTGTGTGGGTTGTGCGCATGCATCATGCGTCATATTTCAGTACATCAGAGCCATAGATATGTGTGGAGAAGTATTAACTCAGTATATTAAGAGATAGAGTTTGTTTCAAGTTCTTTCAAGTCACATCAAACGAGCATCTTACATTATATTTGCATTAGCTGGGAGACTGTGGTGGCTACATGCTGGCTGTGGCAGACTCTTCACTGATAATACTGCTTTTAGCAGGTCAGCAGTGTGTGTGTGTGTGTGTGTGTGTGAGTGCTTGCTAGATTATGTGCATTCCTACTGCATTTATGTGTTTTATGTGTGTGTGTGAATACGTATGTGTGTGTGTGTGCGATTGTACATACCCATGTACAATTATGTGTGCATATACTTGTGGAGGGGTTGGCTTGTGTGCATGCTGAAAATAGTATACATATTGTTTTTATGTGTGTGTGTAGGTACACCCATGTGCATTATGTGTGCACACGTATTTGCACCGGTTTATGTGCACCCATTTTCTATTTGTGCCAATCACAATCAGCCCATCCCTTCTTACCACTATGGGAGTGTCCCGGACGGTGTTTTCTGGTATGACCAAATTGTAGCTGTCCTTCTCCCACTGTGGAGGCTGGTTCTTCACATTGGTGATGGTGACAGCCAGCTCCACCGAACTGCTCCGGTTCCCACCGTCTGTAGCCACGATTTCCCTGGTGATGTAGGTCCTCTGTAGGGAGAAGAGAAGAGAAGAGAAGAAGGCATGGAGGCATGAAGCCATGTTAGATCCAACTGTGGAACAGCAAAGGTTGTAATACTTAAAACGAATGTATCATCTGTCTTTCTTATTTGACACATTCCTTATTAGAGTGAACCCTCACAAAAGCACTGTGGCGGACTGGGGGGAGGGAGTGGGGAAGGCTAGTGGCTGCGGCCAATTAAGGCTGATTGCAGCCGAGCCTTTTTAACCTGTGTGTGACTGTGTGAGAGAGAGAGAGCGTCAGTGTGAGAGGCTGACGGAGTGCGTGCGTGCGTGCGTGCGTGCGTGCGTGCGTGAGTCCGGCAGGCGATCGGGAGGATCGGGTGTCGGACTGTGGAGTGGAGAGGAGAGACGGGTCCAGCAGCAGCGACCGAGCGAGGCCTGCGGCAGGTTCGCCGGGGCGGAGGCGAGGTGCGCAAGCCGGGAGAGATGGAGAGGGGGAGCGTGCGTCTCCTCTGCGGCGTGGACCGACGGAGGCTCCGGGG